>PVKB01003851.1:123024-173873 GCA_004027205.1 Ctenodactylus gundi | reverse complement strand
TGGAAAGGAAGCATCTGCCCGGACAGCTAAGGACCCGACCCTGAGGTACTTCCGAGCTACCCTGTGGAGGTACTTCCGGGGCGTCCGTCTTTACCTGCAAGAGAAGAAATACAGTGACTGTGCCTGGGAAGTTGTCAGGATGGAAATCATGAGAGCCTTCTCGTCCTCAGCCAAGTTGCAAGAAAGGTTAAGGAGCAAGAATGAAAACCTGCAGTCATCCTGAAGTGATTCTCATTGCCTCATCTGACATACCACACTGGCACCTCTGTTCTTAGATAGTTCAAAGGCTTTCATTTCACTTTTAGTTACAGAATTAATATTTTACCAGTAGTATAAAGCAAGTATATGTTAAAAATATTTAGCCCCACAGGCATCAATCTTAAGAGATATCAGTGTTGATGTTAATGTATTATTTGCTTGTTTATTCATATTTACTTATTTATTTATTTATGCATCATGTCATATTTTTATTTGTATATTTCATATAACAGACATTCGCCTTTATGTTATATTGAAATTTATAAAATCAATTTGCTTATTTTATTAAATTATATTTTATATAATTTTTTATTTAAAATGTCTTGAACTTTTTTTTACAAAAAACATATATATTCAAATCTTGGTTTTCTAATCTACTTTGAAACATTGGTGGTAATAGTTGTTTAATTTTCATTCACAATTCACATCATATGTATAATACAAAGTGTCAAAGAGGTAGATTATAGAATCATTGATGAGAAATACAGATGAGGGACTTGAGGAATGGCACAGCAGTTGAAGTGCTTGCTTAGCAAGCATACAGGCCCTGAGTTCAATTCCCCAGCACCACAGGAGCTGGGCACGGTGGAACATGATAGTACTCAGGAGGCTGAGGCAACAGAATTTCCATCAGTCCAAAGCTAGCCTGAGCTCTATGGTGAGTTCAGGAGCTGCCTACAGAGCAAGACGCTGTCTCAAAAAAGAAAAAGAAAGAAAGAAAGAAAGAAAGAAAGAAAGAAAGAAAGAAAGAAAGAAAGAAAGAGATAGAGAGAGAGAGAGAAAGGAAGGAAGGAAGGAAGAAAGCCCAGTCCTTACTTATTAAAACTTTCAATCTTAACAGGGAAAGAACATAAAAGCTTTATTATTTAATTTCACTTCGTTGAAACAAGGAAAGGGAAGCGAAGGAAAATAATGGCCGCCAATAAAACTGTTAGGTACAAATGATTCTAGGAAGAAAAAAATAAATATAAAATGTCTTTTCTGAAGTGCCCAGGACATAAAAATGCACAGGTCTTGTTGGTAGGGCTGTATACAGATTTAGAATTCACAAATGCCATCGATTAGAGCTCTCTGGAAATAAGTGAATGAGTTAACGAAATCCAGTAAGAAAACAGTACAAGGGGACAGTCAAGTCTGCTACAACTCTGGACACTTGTCAGGTACAGGGCTTCTTACTCCATGAAAACTATAGTGATGCTGACTTAAAAGCACAAAAAGTAGAAGATCTTCAAAGAGCTTAAAGGTCAACATCACACACTATCCACTGGCCAGATCTGTTTCATTTGCAAGCTATTCAGTAGTTATCTCCACCCTAGAGATGTTCTTTAAGATTGTCACCTGTTTTCAGGGCTGGAAATGGCCTGGAAACCACGATCTACTTATCAGGGGAATCTTCCTGCTGCGAGGATTGAGGATTGTAGAGACTTGCTCTTTTTAACTTCTCTTCTCTTTTGAACAGATATGATTTGGGGGTTTCTGGAGGCAGTTGGATGGAGCCAGTTCCAGAAGAACTGAGGCCACTCGTTGTCCAGAGATGCTGTAACAAATTTTCACCTTCTTCAGTAGAAAGGGCTCCACTGATACCTGGAACAAGACATGAGGAAGCACTTCCTCACTGGACCTGGGCTATATCTGACCAAGAGGAATTATGATTTGTTGTTCTTTCTTTCAAGATTACATGCTAATTGACAGAAATACTATCTGAGTGAAAGATTAAATGAAAATAATTGAAAAGGTTCACATATGTGTAGAGTTATGTCACTTAAAACATCTTTCTCATTCATGGTCCTAAGAGTTCATAACAAAAGCCTGTAATATTTACAGGGAAAATATTTTGAAACTAAAGGATATTAACTTGGACAGTGCCCAAAGACCCTAAAAATTTGCCTCTAAAACTGATCACCCTTTCCTTACATTTCACACCACCAATTGGTGAGCAGGACCCATGGCCCAATCTAATAATTTTTCAATTCCTTTGCATGAGCAAAACAGAGATTAATTAGGAGAGCCTGACATCCTGCCTAAGAGGTTTATCTCTAAGGTAATTGGCAGAGAATGATTGGTTCTAGGAACTGAACTCTGTGATTGTAGATCTGAGACACTATTAAAAAGAGGTTACATTTAATCTAAAGAGAGTTTGCAATCATGACAGAACATCATTCTTCAAAGTTCCACTTTATTTTATTTTTCTTGTATTGATCCTGTAACATGAATGAGTCCTTGGGTTCAATCCCAGCACCACGCAGTAAGTATATAAGTAAATAAGAAAAAAATAATAATAAAGAAAGATCCCAAAGTAATTTTAATGGTAACACAAAGTCTCAGAAGACCCGTAGGGAATGTCATTTGGAGGATATCAAACCCCCTGCTATCTGCAATCTGAAAGAGGAAAAGAACTGACAACGGACAATTTAGGTCATTAGAACACATTTGGAAAGGCTCTTTTTAAGCAAGGAGAATGCAGCTGTAAAATGTGGAGGGATACAGGTTACTTCCCACTTGGTGGGTTGTATTTCTTTTTGACTTTATTCGCTTTTCTTTAACCATTTTTCTTTCGATCTTTGAGGTGATGCTCCCATTTTTTCTATTTGTGAGTTCCTTGGGATGTTTTATTTACTCAAAGTTGTCTTTGAGTCTTTCTAGTGGATTTTTCTTCAGTTATTCTTTCTTTTTAGCTTCATAATTTCCTATTTCTTTTTAGTGTTACTATCTCCTTACTGTTGGCTACCTTGGTTCAATTTTCAATTTTTCTTTACTTTCTTCATATTTTCCCCTAGTTCTTTTAGAAACTAAGACAGTTGTTTTAACAGTTTTGTTTAGTAGATCAGCTACCAAGTTTTTCTTTATTCTTCCAACTGAACATCTAACTCTAATAGTTCAGTAACTCTAAATATCCAATCACTACTCTTACTTGTGGTTTGCTATATTTGTCACTATTGATCTTGTTTTGTTTTGTTTCGTTTTGTTTCATTTCATTTTGTTTAGTTCTGTGAGACAGGGTCTTGCTCTGCAGTTCTGGCAGGTCCTAAACTCACTATGGAACCTAGATTGGCCTAGAATTCATGGTAACCCTCTTGCCTCAGCTTCCTGAGTGCTGGAATTACAGGGACGGTCCTGTTTTTTGATGATTGCAGGCTGTTTCTGTACTAAGGACCCAAGTGAACTAACTATAAGTAGATGATCTTCTGAGCCTGTTTCTGAGGCTGCACTTTCTCTGAGAACATGTAATCATTCAAGTTTTTTATGTATACATGGATACTTTGAATATTCTAATATACAATGTGTAGTTGTTGTTAGAAAAGAAAGAAAAGAGAAAATGGAGGGAGCTTTGATGCCGTCAATTTAACTTCAAGTAAAGAGGGAGGAACTGGTAGCAATTTGCGAATCAGAAACAACAATTAGAAATCGGAGCACAGATCTCTTTTAAAAGACACAACTGCTCTGCTGAGCTCTGGAAATTCAGCACAATTTAGTCCTAGGACATTGTCCTAGATGGCTGCCATATGGTTGAGGGAGTGAGGGATCTCTTTAACCTTCCACTCTAAGAGCTGAAACAGACTGAAAATGGTCACAGTTTCTCACGCAAGCTGTTATAGTTTGGATCTAGGATGTTCCCCAAAAGCCTCATGTATCGGATGTTGTGGAATACCTATAGAGCCACAGTGCTGTTAAGATGTGAGGCCCAGTCAGAGGGGCAAAACGCTGGGGCTTGACCCATGAAGGGCAGGTTCCTGGGATATGATCTGGAAGAATATATTCCAGCTCTGCCCATCCTTGCTCTCTTGGCTTCCTATTTGACATGCCACGAACAGCTTTCCTCCCTTGAGGTGTTTGACATGTGCTTCCACCATGGCTGGCCACCTAAGCGTGAACTGAGACCTTCTGAAATTGTAGGCTGAAATAAGCCTTTCCTCTCTTAACATGTGGATGTTGGATATTCTGTCCAAAAGAAGAAGAAGAAGAAGGAAAAGGAGAAGGAGAAGGAGAAGGAGAAGGAGAAGGAGAAGGAGAAGAAAGAAAGAAAGAAAGAAAGAAAGAAAGAAAGAAAGACATAAGCTTTCTCCTGGAAGCTGCAAGCCCTTAGTAGATTCAAAAGTCCCAAAATAGTTCCAAATGCAGTTGCTGTGTGGAAAGGAAGAGATATTTGGGGCTTCTTACTCCACTTTCTCTTCAGAATTTTCTACACGGATTGTAAGAAAGCTCCTGCAAAGTGTCTGCTACTCAGAGGACACGTGCTATTCAGGTTATCATGTTGAACATCACAAGGGTAAACAGCCTGAAAGAGAATCATCAGGGAATACAATGGCTACCTGAAGGAGAGGTCAGTACTGTGTGTAGTCGAGTCTCTTGGTATAAATTGGTGCACACGTTTTATTCAGTTTTATTCTGTTTTATTTTATTATTTTATTTTTGAGACAGAATCTTACTCTATAGTCCAGGCTGGTCCTGAACTCAGTCGGTAGCCCAGGCTGTCCTAAATCTTACAGTAATCCTCCTGTCTTGGCCTCCTGAATGCTGGGATTGCAGGTGTGTGCCACCGGGGTAGTGGCTCTAGGCCCGCATTGCTACTTCCAAGTGCGGCCCTCATAACTTGTCTTTTGGGCTGGCTCCATTCATAGCTTGTGTCTCTCCTTTGCAGCTTGATCCATGCACCTGGTACCTCCAAATTTCCAGAATCTCCATGGCATTTTTGGCTTCATCTTCACAGACTCATGCACTTCCCTCTCCGGCCTCACTGCCTGGCCTCCGAAAGCTTCTTCTGCACACTGTCTGGAAGCGAGGTCGACCCCCAACTTCTTCACTGTGGATTTGCTGCCACGTGGATGATCCCGAGGTCCACCATCAGCTTGAGCAGCAGCCTGGTCCCCTTGGCCAATCACTGCCAAGGCCCCTGAGTTCTAGACAGCTAACCTCCTTGAGGATTTTCTTTTCTGGGATGCCCTGCAGAATGCCCTGGAGGTCTCCTTTCAAAGTAAAGTCCTTTACCTTTCCACCCTTTAATTGATAAGGGGTAGGATCTTGATGATTCCTGAGATGCCTTCAAGGCTTCTTTTATAGACTTGATTCCAAGTACCTGGCTTCAGTTTAATGCTAATCTCTTTAACAACCATGTGCCTTTCTCCTCCAAATTGCAAACTTTTTACATATGTTTTCTGAACTTGCATTATTTTTCTGCTTCTCAATGTAGAGCTGCATAAAAGCTGCAAGCAGTACCCACACGACAGCCCAAACACTGGGCTGCCTTGAAATTTTCTCTGCCAGATTAAGTAGGCAACTGTCCTTAATCTCAGTTTCAGGCAGTGTCTGAACAACAGCAAACTGCCAGCGCACTTTTTGCTAGAGCACAGTATGTGCAGTTTCTAGGCTTATTGCCAATAAAATCCTCCTTCCCATCTGAAATTTCTTCAACATGACCTTTCCAATCTACAATGCTCTCAGAATTCTTGTCCTTTGAGCTTTGACCAGAATCTCTCACCAAGCTCAGCTCACAGCTTCCTAAACCTTCTCTATCTGCATCTTCAGATTTTTTGAAGCTTCTCCTGCATGCTCTGGTTTCTCTTCCGGTAGAATAAATATTTTGCCTTTTATCAAACTACTCCTGCAAACCAGTTCCAAAGGACCTAAACAGAAACTGATAGAAGCCATTTATATCAAACCTACTACCAACACTACATGAAATGGGGAAAAATTGAAAGCATTTTCCCTTAGCTTGGAATGATGACAGGCCTGTCCACTCTCACCACCCCTATTCAATATAGTACTCCAACCCTAATCAGAGCAATCAGTCAAGAGAATGAAATACAAGGAACATGTTTTAGAAAGGAAGAAGTTAAACTATCCATATTTGCAGGTGACATGATTCTGTACATAAAAGACTCGGAAAATTCCACCATGAAACTCCTGGAACTAATTAACAAATTAGCCAAGTTGAAGGATATAAAACTAACATTTAAAAATCAATATCATCCCCCTACACTTGAACCCACTGAGAAAGAGAGGAGAATAATCCCATTCTCCACAGCTCCTCAAAAATTTAAACACCGAAGAATAAAATTAAGGATAAGAAGGTCCTCTACAAAGAAAAATGTATTGTGCTAAAAAAGAAATTGAAGAGGATATTAGAAAACGGAAAGACATCCCTTGTTCCTGGGTAGTCAGAATTAATATTGTCAAAATGGTTATGCTGCCAAAACTGATACACAGATTCAATTCGATTTCTATCAAAATATCAACAACATTTTTTTCACAGAGATTGAAAAAACAATCCTAAAATTTATATGGAAAAAAGAAACCCAGAATAACTAAAGAAATCCTAAACAACAGAACAAAAGTAGGTGGCATTATGATTCCAGACATCAAAATATATTACAAAGTGACAGTGATTTTTAAAAATACAGTATTGGCACACAAACAGACAAATTGACCAATAGAACACGACTTAGGATACAGAGACAACCTCAAACACCATCAACTATCTGATCTTTGACAAAGAGGCAAAAAAACCATGAATTGGATAAAAACAGCCTAGTCAATAAATAGTGCTGGAAAAATGATTATCCACTTACAGAAGAATGAATCTAGATGCACAACTATTGTCATGTACTAAAATAAAACCAAAGTGAGTCAAAGGCCTAGATATTAAAACTGAAGCACTGAATATTCCAAAGGGCAAAAATGGGTAAAACTCTTGAAAATACAGGCCTAGGCAATGAATTTCTCAGTAAGACACCTAATGCAAAAGAAGTAACCCTCAGAATCAATAAATGAGATTATATCAAATTAAAAATCTTCTACACAGCAAAGAAAGCAATAGAGTAAGGAGAGAGCCAAGAGAATGGGAAAATTTTTTTTTCCTTTTACACCTCAGGCAGGAGACTAACAACTAGAACATACAAGGAGCTGAAGAAAAATAAACCCCTCAAAATCAAAGATTCAGTTATAAATTGGCAATTGAAATGAAGAGACAGCTCTCATATGAAGAAGCACAAATGGCCAGCAAATACATAAAAAAACACTTAACACCCTTAACCATTATACATATGAAAATCAAAATCAAAACAACATTGAGATACCATCTTAGCCCAGCGAGAATGGTGCCCATCCCACACGGCAGTAGATGCCAGCAAACTTGTAGGAGACAAGGAACACTATTACCTTGTTGGTTGGACTATGAACTAGTTCAGCATCTATGGAAAGCAGTATAGAGATTCCTCAAAAACCTGAAAATAGATATTCCATTTGAGCCAGTGATATCACTTGTGGGTATTTTCCAAAAGAATTAAAAGCAACATATAGCAGAGATACATGTACACCCATGCTTATAGGAGCACAAACTAACAATAGCTAAATTATAGAAGATGCTGAAATATCTATCAGTAGACCAATGGATACAAATAATGTGGTATATGTAAGCAATGACTTATTGCTCTCCCATAAATACAGGTAGATTTGAGTCATTTGTAGGCAAATGGACAACTTGAGTTCATCACGCTTCGTGAAGTGAGTCAGACTCAAAAAGTTAAACATCAAATGATTTGTCTAACATGAGTAACCCAGAATACAAATAAATAGCAGAGTTAAATGGGCAAGATGTTGGGGGCTCAAGGGAATGACAGAGGAGGTAAAAGGGTGAATGGGTGATGGGAAGGGAGTGTGAACTGGACACAATGTATATGAGTAAAAATTCTCAAGCTCAATATAACCATAGTGCATATATGTGTGTGTGCATATATATGTGTGTGTGCATATATACGTACATATATGTATATATATACATATATACGCATATATGTATATATATACATATATGTACGTATATATGTGTATATATATATATGTGTATATATATATGTATATATATATATATATATATATACACACACACACACTAACGAAATGGGAAATTTCTTTTTCAATAATTTACAGGAAAAATTATTTCTAGTGTTTTCTTATGTTGTAATTATATATTTTAAGTTGAAGATTTATATATCAATTTAATAAAATGAAATCTATTAAATGAATTAAACTGAAGGAAATTAATTGCATTAAAGATATGCTAAAAAATTAGTTATGAAGTAAAATATCAACAGTTTCTAAGTGTATCTTTTATGTAAAAAATAAGGATGCATATAGAGAACTTAAAGAGATACACAGTATATCTGTATTATTAAATCTTAATATGTTTGAATCAGAAAAAAAATAGCTAAAAAGTTTCTGGATCCAAGTGAGGAAGAAAAATAATGAACGCTGTTCAAAACTGAAGCAGACAATGAATAAAAAGAAAGCAAAAACAGAAGTGAAAAGTAACAGAGGTTACATTCAGAAAATGAAAATTACTATAGTTCCTGTTTAAAAGTACTTAAAAATCAAGATCTTCAGAGAGCCTAGAGGTGAACATTGAGGATCACTGACCTCAAACAGGCCAGCATAATCTCAAGATCCTCGATGGCTTTGCCCTTTGCTTCCCTGGTGGCCCTGGTGGTGCTCATGTACAGGTCCTCCTGCTCTCTGGGCTGTGACCTGCCGCTGACACACAGCCTGGGCACCCAAAGGGCCTTGGCCCTCCTGGGGCAAATGAGGAGAATCTCCCCCTTCTCCTGCCTGAAGGACAGAAGGGACTTTGCATTCCCTCGGCAGGAGCTGGACGGCAGCCAGGTCCAGAAGGCTCAAGCTACCGCTGTCCTGCACGAGACGACCAGGCAGATCTTCAACCTCTTCAGCACCGAGGACGCCTCTGCTGCCTGGGAGCAGAGCCTCCTAGACACGCTCTGTGCTGGCCTCCTCCAGCAGCTGAGTCACTTGGAGGCCTGTGTGACACCGGGTGGGGGGCTGGAAGAGCCTCCTCTGACGGACGAGGACTCCAGGCTGGCGGTGAGGAAATACTTCCGTGGGATCGCGCTCTACCTGAGGGAGAAGACACACAGCCCTTGTGCCTGGGAGGTCGTCAGGGCAGAAATCATGAGATCCTTCTCATTCTCGGTGACGCTGCAACCAAGACTGAGGAGTCAGGAATGAGACCCCGTCCGACATGGAAATGATTCTCATTGACTAATATGCTGTACCACAGTTACAAATTCTGCCATTTCAAAACCTCATTTCTTCTATAACCATAACACCAACTCCATTTGCCAAACATTTTCAGGAATAATAGGCAACGTTCCATTCATCTCTGTAAACCATTTTTACAGCTGACCAACAAAATGTATTTATCTACTTAAGTATTTATATATTTATTATTTATTTGACTATTTATACAACATAATTTGTACACAAAATGTCATGTACATGTTTACATCGTGTTTATAATAACAAAACGTGTTCTCTGTAGTTAGCTTCTCATTTCTCTTTTTTCAGTAAATTTTATATAATAAAATACTGTTTAAATGTGCTTATTCTTTAAAAAAGATACTCTAAGACTTATTATGCAACCTTATAAAAGTGCTCAGATGAAAATCAACTAATCATGGTCATATTCAAATTAGTAGTGAGATTTGACTATTGCATGGGCTAGGGATATAATGAGCTTGTTGGAAGAGAGCTTACCTAATGTATATGCTACCCGAGGCTTGATCCCCAGCACTGCCAAAAATAAGAATGAAGAAAACCGCACTCACTTTCACTAAATCAGTTGGAATGTTGCCTTCAGGCTCCATAGTTGGACTTCTAAGATGCAGCTCCTGCTCTTCTGTATCTTTGACTTTGGTAGGTAAGGAAACCTAAAAACCATTATCATACATAGTGAGTATCTGTCACGTCAACTGCCACCATGAGAAGAAAAATCAATGAAATTCTCCAGAAAAACCTAGGTCAAATCATGTAAGACACACACACATGAGAGCATTAACATTCTTTACAAGTCGAATTACAGATGTCTCAGCCAAATGTCTTCTGTTAGTTGGATAGAGAACTTTGCAATGTAGAGGAAAACACCTGTTAGGGAAAGCCCAGCAGGGGAGATGGTCAAGGGAGGAGTTTAGAGGGAGAGAAGATTGAAGCTTGATTCTAGGATCAATCTTTAAAAAGAGCGTGAGGGGAAAGAACCATCAAGGGAGCAGATGTAGAAGAGTTTTCTGTTAGAAGGGCAAGAAAAGAAAACAGTGATAAATCTGTATTTAGGAAAATAAACTCACCTTGAAAAAATGAATTGATTTGGGGAGAGAGTGCGTGTGTGTGTTGAAATTTTTCACTACATTGGGGAAACTGATGGAAGCAGCAACATGAGGGAAGGTTGGCTTGCTAGAATTAATAATCAGAAATCACACTGGAATGATGGGAAAGAGGAAAAGAGAAGATGGTGACTCTGAAGGAGAGAATGAAATTGGGTAAAATCTAGAAAAAGTTTATGGTTTCTATAACCAGCTTTTCCATTTTTGCAATAGATTTTGGGTCATTAATGTATTGGAAAACATTAATATATGTTTAACAAACTTGCTTGAAATTATGCTATATTTAATCACAATACTAATTTGTCATTATTTTGAATTTGTTGCATTGCATATCAGTAAACCATTTAGTTTTGCTAAGTTGTTAGATAGAAATAGAAAGCTAACTGAATCCTTTACCAAAATAACTCATTTTCATTGATGATATCATGATGCTTGAAATCAATGGTTTTATTAATAACTTACTTAACTTACATGTGTATAGTTTACTACAACAGCTTTATAATTATTTCATTTTCACAACAGTTGGGTATAATATGAATAAGAATTATTTTTACATTGCTGCCTACAATTGTCCTGGTTTTATGAATATCACAATTTCATATAGAACCAAAAAAAAATCACCTAACTACCTCAAACCTAAAGTGTGGCATGTTTCTTTCTTAAAATAAAAGTAGGAGGCCTGATCTGAGAATCTTTTTCTACATGGGAAGTCAAGAAAAAGTCAAAAATAGCTGGAAACATAACACATAGCAAAGAAATTCAAAGAACAAGAGGAAGTTGTGTACATTTCTAAGGCAAAAAAGAGATTTACCAATTACCAAAGAAATCCAGGATACAAAACTTACAAAATATCTATAATCAGACTAAAGAATTTTATATTTCTCAGAAATAAAAATAAAATGTTTTTAAATGTTCAGCTAGTTATGACTAGGAAATGAGTACATGTATTGTGAAACACATAGTATACTGTTTCCCATACCGTGATATTTAAAATGATAGGTGTTGTCCCATCCCAGTGGCAGTATTACTTGTCTGTCTGTGAATTCCTTAGAGTCTGAGCCTTGCTTCTCAATAATTGACATCCAAAGAAAGCTGCCAAAAAGCCAACGCTCTGTAATGGCAGGCTGAAAAGTTGATGCTCTTCATTTCAAAAAAGTATCGTACTTATGCCGAGCCAGGAAATGACGGCCTGTACCTGAGCAGGAGAACAGACGTCTACAGGGACGTGCAGGTGATGTTCGTGTACTGACTCCCTTTCCCTCGGCATCGCGAGGCTTCACTCTCACAGCACCCGCTTGCCTTTCGCTCTGGGTAGAATCCCCAGGGCTCCCTGTCCTTCTCTTTCTTCATCTTACGGCTCGTTCACACAAAGCTGGTTTCTGTTCTCTTGTGGTTTCTCACCAGTGGTTTCCCTAAAAAGCAGAACACCGCAAGTAGAGAGTAGAAGTATAAGAAGTGTTTACGTGTTGCAGAAACGTCTGCTAAAGAAACTACTGTCAGTTCCCACTGCACATGATGTAACGGTAGCTGTCGCTCAAGGCAAACAGCAGTATCCAGCGGAGGCAGGCAGGGGAAGGAATCTCAGGTGGTTGATGGCCAGGTGTGACCGGAGAAGGGACCAAGACAAGGACAGGTTTGTAACCTATGCACCCACCTACCACTGCTAGGGATTTCTCTTCCTGCCACAGAGGCTACAGTTTTGACAGTCATAATGATCACCACAAGGTGTGGTAACCATTATCTTATATTTTTGCAATGGTACATATCAGAATTGCGAACTCCTCCACGCTTCTCTCTGTAGCTACCTGCAAAAAGTGCCAGTTTAAAAAGTAATAATATTCTCCCTCTAGAAACCTCCACAGGCTTCTCTCTCACCCTGCATTAATCAGCCCTGCATACACATACAGGGAATCTTCGCTTCTGCCCTCTCTGGTGGTTTCTGGTCACAAAATTCCCCCCAAGAGAATGAAGCACCAGTTAAAAGCAAGAGTATAAGTTCTCGGTTTGTCAGCATCTCCTATATATGGGGATCTTTTTTCTGATGAATATTTTGGAAATGAGGGAATGCCCCTGTTTAAACAATGTCAGTGTAGCTAGCTAGTTGTTTATAAAAGGAAATAGAAATCAGAATCCATTGGTCTGGGTAGGCTAAAAGAGTTATACATCTTGAGCGCCATCTTCTGGGAGGCAGCGTCATTGCTGTAGATAACTGCTTTTTTCAGTCTCTTTTCGTAGATTTTTTGTTTCCTTTTAATTTCTTTCTTTCTTTCTTTCTTTCTTTCTTTCTTTCTTTCTTCCTCTCATTTTATGTTTTCTTTGTGTCAGACTTGACAGTTTTCTTCCTGAAGGGAAAAAAAATGGTCTTGGCTTTTACATCTGAGAGAGTAAAAATCCTCCCATTTGAGGTAGGTCTTGGACAGCAAGAAGGTCCATAGGAGCAGTAAGGTCAGAATGTGTCCCTTACCTTCAGCCTGCTGAGCCACCAGAGCTCCTGACCCAGCACCGACTCAGTTCAGCATGGCCACAAGGAGAGCAGTGCCTGCCTGCTGGGTGGAGGTCAGGGAGAATCTCCAGTATGGAAACGAATTAACACTGTCATTAGTCATCCATGTTACAGATTCCTTCCTGCTGTCAGATCCTGTCCCTTGAATTTAAGAATAGAAGGTTCTCGTTACCGCTATGAGGGGGGAACACGGTGCCACCTTGACCCAGACCTCATAGAGAGTACACAGGCAATCAGAGGAATCTCAGTGAACACAAGGATTGCCAGCCCACACCTGTGGGCTGTCCTTCGATGGAACTGAGAAGGGAGAAGGTGATCTGCACAGCACGGGAGTTGAAGAAGTGAAGCAGGAAGCCAGTGTGAAGTGCTCAGTTATGGAAGGGGCTGCATCTCAGCTGACAGCTACCAAATCGCAGCCTGAGACGCAAGACCCAAACTTTAGGCCAGATCACAGTCTAGTTTCAGTTCATGGCCTATTGGACACTGCACAGCTGGAGATGAACAGCAGGCCAGCTTGGCAAGCTTTATCTGTATTTATAGCCACTCCCCAAAATAGTCAGATCGGCAATGTCATTAAATTACCATAAGAGCACAAATCCTACTGTGGTGGGTGCATGAAAGGACTCCACACTGTGTCCTCCTTGTGAGAACCTAATGCTTGATGGTCTGAGGTGGAGCTGAGGCAGGGATAGAAGTGTTATCCTCAACCCCCACGGAAAAATGGTCTTCCATGAAGCCAGTCCCTGGTACGGAGAAGTTTGGGGACCAGTGCTTAGGGTTGCTTTCCTCTTGTTGATGGTTCAGTAGACTCGAATTTGTGAGATATTTTTGTTCCTTGCTTTGATTTCCTCTTCCAGCACTTGAGTACACTACTTTAAGAGGAGAGCAATCTGGACGCTTTTGGATAAACCTGGATGTCTTTGTGATAGAGTAACACCTTGAAAATAGTAAGCCCTCTTGCATTTTTGTTTGCTGCTTTCTTTTCTAAATGTGATTTTGGTTTTTTATATTATATTTCATATTTACATTGCACACAAAAGTTCTGTGAATTGGCTCCATACTGTCACTTTTCCCTATATATCCTTAAACCAAATGTTATTTCATATCCTAGATGTATTATTTTGTGACATATTCAACAAAGTTGGAGAACAAAGACCCTGGGCTGGGAGGACCAGGACTGGGATGGATGGGTGGAGTGAGCCCTGAGGGGCCCCCTGGCCCAGGTCTTCCACTCCAGCCAGACTTTATGTGACCCGCATCCCATACACAAACAAGCCCAGCTATTATGGTACAACCAGAGGCAGGAATTAGGGCCCCAGCACCCATAAAGAGACAGCCAGGTGTCACAATGATATTAGGAATATGTATGTGAGAGAACCATAGTTACTAATGGCAAAGGCCTTTGTAAAAATTCAGGGTTGTTTTTTGTTTGTTTGTTTGTTTTGTTTTGTTTTGTTTTTTTAGTTCACTGAAATATTTTTACATCAGTTATTTTTCTTTCCACTTTGGGTATTCTCTATGGCTTAGATATATTTAAAATTTGGGAACTTCCTGATGATTAGGCTCTCCAAAACAAACACTATCTAATCTTTGTAAAAAAGTTTGAGCCATTCAGCACTAATTTATTATGGAGCTATTATAGTTCAGCCGGTGAGTGTTCATCTTGCAGTGATTATGAAGTTTCTAAAAAAATTCTTGTCTTATAAAGAAAACTCCATTGAAGTGTCACCATATACTTCACTTGCTGTGATTCCATCTGATGCAGTGTATCTGGCACAGATGGTACTATGGCTCAATTGCAACACTGTAGACAGTCATGGAGGCTCCAGAAAGTGTCATGTCGCACACACATCCTGGCTTTTGTCACATCTGTGCTGATCGTGCATTCAGGGGCCAGAATAAAGCCCCAGGTGGCCCTGTGTTCACTTCGATCACTTAGGTTGGTGCACACAGTCAAGAAAGCCAACATCCCAGCAATGAAAAAGTTTTTGTTTCAGATTTGGTTGAAGGTTTGCAACACTAAAATGATAGCTTTTAAAATTTAAAAAACATGCACAAGTTATAGAGAAAGACTTCCATGGTGATGCCCACCTTGAACAACCTTGTACAGCCAAGGCAACCATGCTAAAGCAATGACTTTCAGAGTGAAAGCCAACTCTTTGGGTTAAGTGGCCCTTTAAAAGCACTCACTGCTTCCTGGGAGAATCACACAGTGTTCTTCACCTCCTCCAAAGGTAAGGACCGTGGGGCACTGACAATTCAATCCTTGGATAGAAAGACAGGAGAAAACATTTTTTATCAATAGATGAGAGGAAGCCAAACTGGTCTGGAGGTGACTGATGTGCTTCCACTTGTTTATTGCAATGAAAACAGTCTTGAGATGGAAGAGTGCCTCCTGTAGGACCTCTTAGAACTCAAAGAGGCAAGTCAGAGCCCCTAGAACAACAACACACAAATGGAATTTGTTGTTGGTGGGTACTTTATGCCTATGCTTAACCATTCTCTCTCTCTCTCTCTCTCTCTCTCTCTCTCTCTCTCTCTCTCTGTCTGTCTCTCTCTCTTTCTCTCTGAATATATCTCAAGACACCCAGATAAATAGCCCCCAGGTGACTATAGTTAGTGAGTGAATAAAAGTGATTTTAGTATCTTTTTAAAGAAATAACTCATTAAATTTTAGACTTTTTTGGTTTTGTTAGCATAAAAATCTACTCTTGCATAAGTTTTCAAAGATAGTCTGTCTACTTTTCCTGAGAACATTAAATCAGTTGGTTAAATACTTTCTACCACATCCCCTGTTGCTAGACAAACCAACAAACAGTGACCTTTGGCATTGGTGGAATTCAGCTCCTTCCTCTCTGCTCTCCTGACATAGCATCTCCTTGGTGTTAGAATTCAATAATTATTTCTTTTGTTCACTAACTCTGATGTACTTTTCCAGAAAAGCTGCAATCTCACATCCTGATCTGAGAGGTTTGGTGTATCACCCATGTTTACGTTTCTGTCCAAAGAGTTGTACAAAGAAGTATCATCTGAATAGTGCTACTGACAAGATTGAATAAATCTTTTCAAATATTTTAGTACAATAGATTGTACATACTTAGCATGAAAAATAACATCATCATTATTTTCAAGATGAAGATCTTTTGGGATCATTTAATTATTTTTCTTTTCTGTCTTTTCCAGGCAGACTTTCCATTGGCTGAGTGGATTAACTAAGTAGAGAGCTGAGGCAAGGCTATCAGCCACTATCCTGTCAGATGGGAGATGCTGTATTGACTGGGGTCTGGTTGCCAGTCTCTAGTCAGTGAGACGGCGAGAATCCTCCCATCTATCCTCAGAGATGATCCCATCTGGATCAATAAAAGACTGGTCAGAGGGCTTGTCTTGCAAAACCGAGGGCAGATCACGGAACTTGGATTTGTTCTTCTGTGACTCTGTCTCAAAAACCAAGAACTTCCTGCCTCTGTTTCTCAGCACTGACCTTGGCTCTTTCCCTAGACCACACACACAAAAAAAATACTTAGTTTCTGCTAACATCATTGGTTAGGAGAAAGTCTCTTCCCTTCTTTCACTTTAATGACATTGGGGCTTACCTTTATTTTCATTTTGCCCACAAGCAAAATGGAGTTTCGCTTTCATAAAAGTTGAGTGGGAAATAAAAAGCCACATGTCTTTAAAATCATACAGAAAAATGGTGACCCCTTTTGCCTTTATTTTGCTTCTTTTAGTTTATATTAAGCTCAGGATGTACTAGAAATAAATACAAGAGCAGCAAGATATAATCTTGGTCAATAAACCACTGTATAGAAAGCAATTTATGAAAATTTGTCATTGTGGCTATTTAGGTCTAAAATAACATGTCATAAACGAGCAGAAAAAGTCTCTATTCTTTGACAATGGGAGCCAGAGTTCACTGTTCTGCATTATAAGAGCAAGTCAGAGATAAAAATCAAAGCGAATAACTCGTAAATGACTCCAAGTCTCTAGTCTCTTAAATTTTAATTTCTCATGAGAGACACTGCCATCTATTAGTTTCTTTTACCCCATTCAGGAACTTAGAGGATAACAAAGTTTCGATCATTTACCCAAACCAAAATAGTTGAAAGAAAACGTTGTACTTGGCAAATAAGTAACTATTGAAGATACAGTTGTTGTTACTAAATACGTCCTCTACCTACTTAGACAAACTGAATTACTGCAGTCAGTATCAATGTTTTAGGGAGAAGTGAATCAGTGGATCAAGTGGTCACCACTGAGAGCTGGTGTCTTCAAACACTCTAAATTTTTTTTCGAAGTTCTCTTCTCCAGTCCCTAGAGTGCTTGAGTACTTTTTCAACAAAGAAACAACTAGATCTGCAGCATGAAAATTCCCAAATCATCAGGATCTATTGAACCCTCTCTCAGCTAGAAAGAATTAATATATCCGGGCAGAGTATACTTTGCTACCCTAGAGCAAACGGTGCTAGTCAATGTCTTAACCAACCTTGAGTGAGGTGGTGCTGGAAAAATTTGATCTTGAATGTAGAATCCAACTAGAACAAGAGAGATTTGTTATAATTCAAAAGCCACCATAGAGCTCAGTAGAAACATGGAGGACAGAAAGAACAACGTCTACAGGAAGCCTGATGTGGCCCCTGGAAGCACAGCAACATGAGCCTGCAAGAACATGTTCCAGAAGCAGACAACATCAGGAACATTCACCAGCGATCATCAGCCTGTTTTGCGACAAAAATGGAATCATACCGCCTCTTCCAGTTCAAATATCTTATGTTCCGTAAATGGTCTAGCGTTGTAGTCTCCGATCTTTTTGACGCCGGGGTCTGGTTTAGTTGGGGCCATTCTCACAAGGCCAGGGGTGTACTTGTTATACAGTAGGTTGTTGGTGGGAAGCACTGAAACAGCAAGCAGCAGCAGCGGGGGATCTGGGAGCGAAGCTCCTCCTCCTGCCAGATCAGCACTGCCATTAGAACTCAATAGGAGCACGCTGAAAGGGGCCAGGGCTTCACTCACAGCTCATCTCCTGTTGGGCACACACGTGTCCAGTTGGCGCAATTCTTCCAAGACCAAAGACCGGTACCAATCTTAGGTGGGGATTGAGGGCTCCTGGTTTAGTTAATCCCCAAGCATGTGGAGAAGCACATAGAGGTAAGAAAGCAAAACTTTCTAAAGTAAGAATGGTAAAATGCCCGCTAGGATTGGTGTCACAGTTATGTTCCAAGAACAAAAAACACCAAGATGTGTATATGAAAGAGTGTGTATATATGGATGAGTGTTTATATACATATGTGCATTTCTGGCTTTAGACTACAGACACATCCTATTGGATCGATGGATTGTCATATCTGAAGTTTACTGGAAAAATTCATACTTTATTGTAAAATCATTACCTCAGCCTGATGTTGATGTCATCTCAGGGCACATGGAGAACAAATAAATGAAAACAAAAAAGGGAAGTAAGAGTGCAAAAAAGTGTTCAGAAAATGAAAACGTGTTCCTTATTTATGGGACCCATGCAGAGACAATGTCATCAGAGAAGCTGGTTGTTGAAGGTTCACCCAGCCAGCAGCAGCACCATCACTGTCCATGGCGCTCCTGCTCTCTCTGCTGACCACCCTGGTGCTCTGCAGCTATGGCCCTGTGGGCTCTCTGGGCTGTGACCTACCTCGGGACTCTGTCCTGCTCAGCAAGGAGACCCTTGTGCTCCTGGGCCAGATGAGGAGAGTCTCGCCTTCCCTGTGCCTGAAGGACAGAAGGGACTTCCGGTTCCCCCAGGAAATGGTGACTGGCAGCCAGCTCCAGAAGGCCCAGGCTGTGTCCGTCCTCCAGGGTACCCTGCAGCAGACCCTCAGCCTCTTCCACACAGAGCGCTCGTCTGCGGCCTGGAACGCGACCCTCCTGGACCAGCTCCTCACTGTGCTCCACCAGCAGCTGGAAGGCACGAAGTCCTGTATGGAGGAGGTGACTGGAAAGGAAGCATCTGCCCGGACAGCTAAGGACCTAACCCTGAGGTACTTCCGAGCTACCCTGTGGAGGTACTTCCGGGGCATCCGTCTTTACCTGCAAGAGAAGAAATACAGTGACTGTGCCTGGGAAGTTGTCAGGATGGAAATCATGAGAGCCTTCTCGTCCTCAGCCAAGTTGCAAGAAAGGTTAAGGAGCAAGGATGGAAACCTACAGTCATCCTGAAGTGATTCTCATTGCCTCATCTGACACACCACACTTGCATCTCTGTTTGAATTTTTTCAAAAGGATTTTTATTAGTTAGTCACAGCGTTTCTAAATCAGCAATGTTCAGCAAGTATGTTTTTAAAATATTTGGCTCTAAAGACATCAATCTATATAACAACTTTGATGTTGCTTATTTATTTAATTTATTCATGTATCTTGTTATATTTATAATGTATATATTTTACATAAGAGAGTCAGTTTTGTATTGCATTGAATTCCTAAATCTTGTTCCTTTTTACTTTATTCAGTTACATTATTTATTTAATAAATTCCTATCAAATAAAATTTGATTTTTTTAAAAAATCAAAAAGCAAGTTCATAACTTTACTTTTCAAACCAATCTAAAGAATTGGTGATAGTCTTTATTAACTCAATCATTCAACTCATATCACACGTATAGAGTGAATATCACAGTGATAGATTATACAATTGCTGTCATATTTTATCTATTAATACAGATGAATAAAACTAACCAAATCCTTGCTATATCAAAACTTTCAGATGAAAGGGGAAGAAGCATAAAGCTGTATAATTTCAATTGTATGTACTATGTAATTTTACTTATATAAAATACTACAAAAAGAAGTAAATAAAACTCATTCACCAAAAACTGTATGTACAAATGGATCCAGGATAGAAAGAAAATACTGAATGTCCTTTCTAAGACATAAAAGGTGGAAATCTTTTGGCATTTGAATGTAGGAGTGTAGAATTAAGGACAGATGCCATGGGTAGAGATACAAATCGCACGTCTGGTAATTCCAGTATAGAGATGTAGATGTTTGTCTGCTTATTCCATCTGCAAGCTGCCAAACTATGAGGAACTTGTATCAAGAATAGAGGTCACTTTTACCAGTAATATTCACTGTTGGCAAATTTGGGAAGGGCCTCGGCTCTGGGAAGAAAGCTGGAGAACTACTTTGGGGACACTTGCAAACATTGAAAACAGGTCATCTTATTTATGGAAGCAACTTCTGCCTTAAACAAGGGAAAGATTCAGAGAGAGCAAGAGGTGAGGACATCAGGTCCTGTACAAGTTAATCAAGCCCTATTCTGTCGCCATAGAACAGAGGGCATCACAAGATATGTAGAATTACTTGTGAGACAAGTGGTACAGTAAATCAGATGAAAATGATAGGTTTGAATTCAAATCCCAATATGCCCTGCACCTATAATGACAAAGATTTGCACCAGGACTCTGGCAGCAAGTGGAAGAGTCATTATTGACATCCAGTAAGAAAATGAGTCAAAGAGGTGAATTCTGTTATGATCCTGGATGTATGTCCTAGGTCCAGGGATCCCAGCTGATAAAGATTGTTGTGTTTTTTATTTATTTAAAGTACAATTAATAAAAGAACCTCCAAGATGTTCAGGTTGTACTTGTACACCACACCACTAGTCAAGTCAGTAACACTGACGAGCTGTTCAGTGGCCTGCTCCATCTCTGTGCTGGTGGCTCCAGTGATCTTCCCCACATCACAGTCAGCTCTGAGGCGAGGAATGGCCTCAGAAGCCAGAACTGATCAATATGGAAATCTTCATGCTGCAGAGACAATGAGGAAACTTTTTTCCTCTTGTTGGATGAACAGAAATTATTTGGGGGGCTTCCTGGGGACAGTGGGGTGAGGGCAATTCCCTCAGAACTGAGGTCATGAGATTCTTCTGGAGAAGCAGTAGTGAGTAGTCAGCCTCTACAGTATGAAAACTTCCCCCAATGAAGAAATTCCCCACTGGACCTGTCCCACAGATGGATGACAAGAAGGTATTTTTGGGGTTAGGAGAGAAAGGTAGGAAAAATACTGAATTAAAGGAATATTTCTACTGTGTGTAAAAAGATATTTGTGCCTGGAATAAGCAAATGGAGGACAATGCCACTTGGAGGACATCAAATTGAAGTAGGATAAAGACATGATTAAAAAAAAAACTTAGCTAAGCTGCATGACAGCCTAACCAAGGAGAAGGAAGTGGTAAAATTACTTGGAGATACAAGTCACTATCTCCCCATTGAAGTCCACTTAATGATGTTCCATACTCCCCTTTTCACTATCTTCTTTTAATTCTTTCTGTTCCTTTTAATGTACAATTGTTCCATTTTCAAGTTCATTGTTCCCTTCTTCGGTCTATTCAAATCTGCCTTGGAATCTTCCAATGAATATTTTAAATTTTAGCTAACCTACTTCTCTGCTTCATAATTTCTTTTTTATTTTGTTTCAGTTTTCTATCTCGCTATAGGTAGCTCTACTCTTCATATCAAATCTTTTTGAATTTCCTCATACATCTCTTTGATGTCTGACATCTTTTTGAGAGCTATTGTTAAGTCTTTGTTGGATCTACTGTTAAGTATTTTCCAAAAATAGTTTCTAATGACATATATATATATATCTCCATATATATATATATACATATATATATATATATCTCCAAATATATATATATATATATATATATATATATATATATATATATATATATATATATATATATATATATATATATATATATATATATATATATATATATATATATATATATGGAGAGATTGTATTTTCTCTTTTTATTACGTATCATCCAATTTTTTTATATTTGGTTAAGTGCGAAATTTGAACTTAAAAATGCCATAATTTTGAAAATAAGCTTCTCTCCATTATCCGGGACATGCTGGACTTCTTACAGGTTTTTACTTTGATTTTTGTGGAATGTTTCTGTGCCCAAAATCCACCTGATTTGTAAACCTAAGGTCTTCTCAGGTTGTTTCTGATGCAGCAACTTTTGCTGACACACACAGTCACTTTCTAATCTTCTCTGTATATATTGATGCTTTCAATGTTCTTTTTGAATTTTCTTGTATTTAACATCTGAGTTTCAAAAAGGGACAGAGAAGAAGAAGAAGAAGAAGAAGAAGAAGAAGAAGAAGAAGAAGAAGAAGAAGAAAAAGAAGAAAAAGAAAAGGAGGAGGAGGAAGAGGAGGAAGAGGATGAGAAGGAGGAGGAGAAGCAACAGCAGCAGCAGCTTGCCTGAGTGCCCTGGAATTCTCTTCGTCCCAATAGGGAGGATATACAAAATCAAGAAGATCGAGATTGAAAATCAGAGATCTGAACACCGATCCCTAACATGTGTGAAAAGGTCCCTTTGCCCACGTAGTCTTGGAAGTATGTTGCAAGCTGCTCCTGCAACATAGGTACAGCTGTCTGCCACAGGGCTGAGAGATTGAAAGATGGATAATGCTACTGTGCTGTGAGTTTAAACAGACTAAAAATGACCTCAGTCCTCACCTGAGCTTTATTCTGAAGGCCACATTTCCTCACCAGACTCCAGAGATCCAAAAAAGGTACATCCAGGCAGAGTCTTCAATGCAGTTGCCATGTAAGGAAGATTCCTGATGCTGCCCAGAATTTTCTTAGAAGTTCTTCAGAAAGCTCCATTAGCTGGGAGAACAACAAGAATTTCTATTTGGAGAATATGTGATATTCTGCCATATCATTACAACAGGCTATATCCACAGGCAAACCCTGACAATAGAAGACAAAGCTTCCAAAGCAAGCAAGGATAGCCATCATCCAAGCATTCCACTACAAAGCCTTTATTTACTTCTATGATGCTTTAACATATTCATAAAGTCCTTTATACTCCCCTTTTCCAAGAAACAAAACATGAATTCCATCCCTGTGAGTGTGGGGAGAGAAAGTAACTTTATGCTGGGAAAAACCTTGAAGACACCAACCTATCCAAGTGACTAAGCTTAAAATCAGCAGTAACAAGACAGGTTGGTATCATGTATCCCCTATATCATAGTATGATGTGAGTACATCGACTGTGATGTTTTCTTCCCTTAAATTTGTAACTTTAGCCTGATAATGAGAAAATGTCACATAAATCCAAATTGACCAAATTCTGCAAAATAACTGACCAATTTTTTAAAGCCTGGATGCAATTAAAGGAGAAAGACTGAGAATGTTGCACAGATTGGTGGAACCCCCAGAAATGAAGCTGAATATGATGTGGGATCCCGTATTGAGTTCTTTGGAGCAGAAAGAGAACATCAGTGAATAAATTGGGGGAATCTAAATGAACACGTATGTCAACAGGTGCACCAATTGGTAGTTTCTCAGTGTCAATAGCTTTTCCATGGTTAAGTAAGTTGTTAATATTGGGAGAAGCTGAAAAAGGGGAATAAAGGAACATTGCAACTCTCTGTAAGTCAAAATTTTATTAAAATGTAAGTCAAAAACCAATAGGCTTCCAAGATTCTTAACATTACCAATTAAGAATTTTTAAAAGTAGGACTGCTATTGATTTTTATGTATCAAACTTTTAGCCTGCCATTTTCTGGGATATATTAGTTCTAAGATTCTGCTCAAGGACTTTCTGAGGTCCTCTATGTGTTGGATCACATTGTCTGAAAAAAGGGGGGAGGGCATAATTTGACTTATTTCTTTCCTATATGTACACATTTTCTCTCTCTTGTCTGATTGCTCTGGATAGCAAGTACTGTATTAAACAGGAGTGGTGCGAGTGGGCACGTTGATCCTGATGTTAAGGAAATGCTTTTACTTTTCCCCCATTTAGTATGATGCAGCATGTTTATCATAGGGACTTCTACTGTCATGAGATAAGTCCCTTCTACACCTATTTTCATGAGTATTTCTTTTATCACAGATGAATGTTGGATTTTGTCAAAGGCTTTTTCAGCATCTGCTGAGATGCTCATGTGATAGTTGTCTTTGCTTCTGTTTATGTGGCATATTACATTTATTGATTGACATATGTTGAATCATCTTTGCATCCTTGGGATGCAGCTAATTTAGTTATGACATAAATCATTCATTGAATTCTTTTTTAAAACAAGTAAAATTCTATCTCCCATTTCACACTCTAGAAGGTATTATAAAGATCTATCTCATTCTTTGTAGTCCTTAAGGATATGAGAATGTCTCCTTGATCAAATTCAGCCAGGTTTCCTGGAATCGTCTTTCACCACAGAACTTGTCTTTGGGCCTACTCTTTCATTTGCCTAGTCCAATTGTTCTAAGAACCCTAGCCAGCTGATTTTATCACAATTTTCACCCCTTAATATGTGCTTCTCCCTAATATCTCACCCAATTCCTTACCACCCACACTTAATTTATGACACTTATCTGCCTTTATCGGGAATGTTGTTAAGTTGGTCTATAAAGGATCCCTCACCTGTGATGTCTTCTCTTAGTAATTTTCCACCCATCATTCTGCCCCATTATTCTGTTTATTAGGCACAAATCTCAGGCATCTTTTCTGTCTCTGACATTGAGGCCCCCTTTCTCACCCCCACTGTATAGTTGGTTACTTGTCACATGGTCCTGGATGAGGTCTTCCTATTTTACCAAATTTCACATTTTTTGTATCAGTTTTTCAGTGTAAGTCAGTACAATTAATCCAGAAGCAAAGTTCAGGCCTTAAAAATAAAGACATCAAGCTACTGACAATTCAGATGACTACTCATAGGCACTAGTCATGGGAAGCCACACATTTAAACTGTAGGAGAGTCCCTCGAGATGTGAGCCCCTGCAGCTGGTAGCCTGAAGTCGCTGGTTTAGCTCTCAGTTGGCTCATGTCTCAGCTGACAGCACCTGAGGCCTGGGCTTCCACTATCGTGGAAACGAAAGCCTCGTGGACAGTTATTAAGTGGCTAGGAGCATGTAGGATTATGAAGGATTGTTTATAAGTGTACATCTAGGTGCTCAAAGTGATTGACAGAAACATTCAAGATGTGAAGCTATATTCCAAGAACACAAAATTAGAGAGTCACAATTGTAAGCAAACTGGGAGCCAATTTAATGAGAATGTAACAAGGTAGTATTAGCAAATAGGCTTTGAAATGATTGATTTACATGAAAGTAGAAAGGAAATAAAACACCAATCAGTCTAGAAATCAGCTCTGGTTCTAGGCCAGAAATGTATCCAGACAGCAAGCAAACACAAACACAGTGAGATTTTCGGGGTCTAATTAGCTGCTCCAAAGCCTGGAACTTCCTGTGCTTTCATTCTGTCTTTTGTGGATAAGAGTAATAGCTGAACCTCTTTAATGCACTGATGTCTTTAGGGACTCAATTGGTGAGGAACCTAACACATGCCAATGACCATAGAAAATGAAAGTGTTCTCTTTATTGGTATGGTGAGGATCAACTTTGCAAATTCTAACAGTACAATTTAGATATTTTATTTTTTATTAACATCCTTATTATCTAACTCAAGCTAATATAAACATTCTTTGAAAGTACCAATTCTTTGGGTATGTTTTTCAGAGATATGACAGAATACTTCTGAACCTCTTTCTTTGATTATATATATATATATATATATATATATATATATATATATTCATATAATATATGTATATAGTATATATATTAAAACAAGGTCTTTTCTGTAGTTCAGGCTAGTCATGATCTCATTATGTAGCCCAAGCTAGCCTCAAACACACAGCAAACCTCCTGCCTCAGACTCACAAGTGCTAAGATTGCAGCTGTGCATCACCACATCTGGCTTACGTGGTGCTGAGAATTGAACCCAGAGCCTTGAGCATGGTGGGAAAGTGATCTAATCACTATGCTAATCCTTCATCTCCCTTTTGGACTTCTGAGTTGCTTTATTTAAGAGGTGAAGCTGATATATTTAATACTTGCCCACTATCCAGATAGACTACTGTGCTCCAATAAATGAATTTGCTGTCTTCAAGAATAAACTTCTGACTTGACCGGTGCATTTTCTTTGACTATCTGTTATTTGAATACATTAAAACTGAAAACAAACACAGGAAGAGGTAAGGGTTAAGAATTTTCAGTCCATGCCTGCTAGCCCACACCTGATTGGCACAACCTATCAATCATCTGGCCTCTGTTCTAACCCAATCCTCAACTTCCACCTTGTTGTGCAGAATATAGCTAAGCTATATTTTGTTCTCAAATTCCTGTGGGATATTGTTTTCTTTACAAATTTTCAGACACATTAAGCATGTATTTTTTCTTTTTGTTCTTAATCATTAGGAAAAAGAATAACACTTTCTTTCAAAGAAAAAAGAGAAAGAAACCTACCTCTATCACGTGTCTTGTATGATACACAGAAATGTGTACATTTGCTTTATGATATTTGACACATGGAAATACATGATTTCTTTTTGTTTGATAAGAATCAATAAGATTGGGAATTCTGCCATTTCTCTGGAAAATTTGAAAATCAATGCAATAATGTTTTAAATAAAATTGATAGCTTAATTAATTTTGTTCTCTCATTGGATGAGACATTGATCCCAACAGTGTGAAAATTAATTCAAGGTTTGAATAAATGTGAAGTATTAAAACAGTTTGCAATGTTCCAAAGCTCAACTCTTCTTGACAAACCTTATTCCAAAGTAGTTACATTTTCATTGGGTTTTCTGGAATATCATATAGAAGGCATTGAGTTCCTAGAGACAGGCAACAGGTATGCAAGATCAGAAATACAAAACTATGGCAAATACATGGCTGTGACTGGAGAACTTCCTAAGGATTGTCAGATCTCCAAGTCAAATCAAAAGATGTGGCTTCCATTCAGATGAGCTGCCATGGCCTGCCTTGTAGATACCACTTAGGTTAACAGGATTTCTAAGCATGTTGTGGTCATTGAGGTTTATATACAAAAATTTCAAATTTGATTATTTAGTACATTAAAGCTATTGAGCACATCACTGTTTTGCATCTGAGTGTATATCTAGCTGCTAATGAACTTAAAAATATTTTCATATAAAGCAAAATTATGTGCACTAAAAATAAATGTTAAGAAAATAGTTTTCCCATACTTTTAGCAATTTAATGATTTTTATTATTTTATAGCAATGGGATTATTAATAGAGACTGGTAATTTACAGAAGAAGGTAATAATTTTCAATTTGTCAAAAATTACATTGAAGTGAATTAATTACATTAAAGTCATTCAGTAAGTTCAATTCTGAAGCTATATGTCTACAACTGAAAAGTGTAACTTTTAGCTTAAAGTCTTTAATCAGTCGTTTTTAACTATGAAATGAAAAAAGGACAATTTATATATAAAAATAGATATACATATATATAGGATAAATAAGTAGATATAGAATATAATTTTACTATTAAAATCTAACAGAGTTTGAATCAGAACACAAAATCTTAAAAGGCAAGAAAGCAGAAAATAATAACGCAAAAAGTGATATAAATGGTTACTTGAGTAGAGAGAAATCTTTTTAAAAAATCAATACTCAAATTTAAAAAGTGACAATATTGAAAATTCATTGAATTCACTTCCTAACACTAAGAAATTTATTTCTATAAAATTCTATTTCAATAATAAATCAAAGATATAAAAAATAAAATGTGCCGCAAGGAGTACGCCCATTTGACTTTTTCAGTCACTCTAAGATACTAATACTGAAAAAATGGCTCAGAAACACCCCAGCACCCGCGCAGGGGCGCACTCCTGGCTCCCCGCGGGGTCCCAGGTTCCGCTCTCCGTCCCCACTCACTGTTATTTTCCCTTCCCGGAGCCGCTCCTGCATCGAGACAGTAGCACAGCCCGAGTCTGTGAAAGTCACCACCCGTCCAGGCCTCAGTCCTCAAGTCCCTGAATAAATCCGTTTTTGCCCCAGAAAAATCGCTCTTGCTGAAGTTTCTGTGAAAGACGCAGTCCAGGACACACAGGGAAGTCCAGAAAACGAGGTTCCGCGCTTGCTGCCTAGGGAAAAATGTCTCCGGCAAAGAGGCAGAGAGACTTCCTCCTCGGCAATCACAGACAGATCTGTGTGGAGTATTTAAGGCTCAAACATAAGACAGGACAAGGCGGGACTGCCTTTTTCACTGTCCAGGGGACCCGCGGAAACCGGAAACTCCCACAAGCCAGACTACATACTACGTACTTACAGACCTCCAAACAGACCTCTTGGCGCCCTCTTGCGGCACACTCCTTGCACAGCAGTGCCCGCGCGCCCCCTCGAGGCCGCCTGCGGCGGCATGAGACTCACAATGGTCCAAATGTACCTGCTAATTGCAGCTGGGATGCGCTGCTCCAACCCTGCCTACTCCCTTGGATAGGCCACGCCTCGGAGCCCAGGCCTCAAAGATACGGAAGTCCTCTGGTTAGTCACACAGCTACAGAGGATCCCTTCTGAAAAATGCCTGAACGACAGAAATGATTTTAAGTTTCCTTGGCAAAGGGAAAGTATTGTCCATATCTGACAGACGGACCCCGCCTGTTTGTACCGGCAGGTGCGCCCAAAAATATACCACGTCTTCAACAGAGAGAGCAACGTTGTTGCTTTTGGTGAGGCCATCCGCGATGAGCTCCTCTCTGGGCTTGCTCATACTCTGAAACAATGGAAGGTAACACAAGAGAAAGCAGAAACTCAGTTCTGCTCTTTGTTGGAAATTGCTCTCCGAAAGTATTTCCAAGGAATCATCCACTATCTGAAGAAAAAAAATACAGCCCTTGTGTCTGCGAAGTGGTCATGGTGGAAAGTTGTCGGGCTCTGTCTCTCATTACCAGTCCTCATGAAAAAGAAGTTGGCCAGTAAAGAAGAATACTACATTTGTGACTGCCCGAAACCAATTTTATAAATATTTAAATATTTTATAAATATTACCAGAGAACCACCTCACCTAAGATTTTTGTAACATGTTTAAAAAATCTGGAGACACCACATCAGGTTATTTTGGAAAATGTATTTATTTTTTGCTTTGTCAATTATCTGCAACACTATTTAAATAAATAATCTCATGTTCCATTGTTTTTGTTGATTCACTTAAATTTTGGAGACACTTGCAGTTTCTAAAGTTAATAACTTAATCTATTGTACATGCAACTATCTGCATGATAACTTTTACATCTATATCTCACTTCAATAACGCAAAATCCTAATATACTTTGAATAATTAAATCCTAATAAAAATGTACCTGTCCTTTCCATACTAGCAGAAGATAAAGGTAGATTCCTGATTAGATGATTTTCAGTTGGCTTGTACCAACTGGTGCTACAACAACCAAAGAAGCGTACATTACTTGGATCAGTTGCCAAAGGTAAGGACTGTGAATCACATGAGGATGCTTTCAGAGTTAATAAGACAAGAGCAACAAGATTTCTGTTCACGTTTAATTGGCTTGAATTTGTTCTATGATACCTAGTTGTATAGAAGGTGGGAATGAAAGAGTTTGGGTGACTTGTGGGCAGAGAAAACAATCTCTTTAGAAGAGACCAATTGTGTCTCTAGAATGCACATGCTAAGAATATTTTGTTCAAAAAAACCGACTTGAAGCACATATTTTATAGAAAATGAGTTCCTTTCAAAGTCTAGCTCCAAATTTGAATATCAGCAGAAGAGTTATTAGTTAATACTGATATCATCAGAAACTCAAGAAAGAAGCATGTAGGTTGACTGGCAAAAGTCTAATTTCATTGGAAAAATTGCCAAGAGTGTGCGGAGAAGCAGGAAACCTCAGCACCAGAAGGGATGGAGAAAGTGTGATCAGGTCACACCTCACATGTGAAAGAGGATCACTGACCAAAAACTGTGGAGAGTGTGCCTGCCACTTGTTACCAGAACCTAGTTTCTCACATTAATATCCCAAATAATAAAATGCAAACTGGAAGGCAATCACACTACAATCAAAGGATTAACTTTTTTCAAAAATATTCTACAGAATCTTCAGTGATATTTTTCTAAAGAAATTTGAAAGAATTTATACTGTCTTCAAATCTACCATTCTTTCATAGTAGATAATAATTAGTATGTGTCGATGTTATTGTTTCTGTCACTACAAATATGATTATTCTCTTCAAAATGCTGACACTACTCCTGAAATTATACTCACAATGCTAAAAAAAAACTTTAGTTATTCAGTTATATCTTCAGTAGCTAGTATAGAGAATGTACCCAAGGATGGGTGTATATATATATATATATATATATATAGAGAGAGAGAGAGAGAGAGAGAGAGAGAGAGAGAGAGAAAACCTATGGTTGCAGGAAGATACATTCCAAAAGAAGCTCAAAATTCATTAGGATTTCAACCTGAAATTTCAACCTGATATCACACAATGTATTTTGAAAATCAAACTAAATTGGAACAACATTCCCATGGAAAAGAATAAAGAATATTGATGAAGGAGGCAAATCACCATCATCGTGTGTGTGTGTGTGTGTGTGTGTGTGTGTGTGTGTGTGTGTGTGTGTGTGTGCATGAGCGCACCACATCAGGAAAACTGATGGCAGCAGCTACGTCAACAACAGTTGGTTTGGTAGAATCAGTGCGTGGAAATCATAACTGAATAGGTACAAGTAAGAAAAGAAAGAAAAGTTAGTGATTCTGATGTGCAAAGAAATAGAAATCCAGAAAATGATACAGGATATTTTTGTGCTATTTTCCCTCTTTGACAACACATTTTTGGATAGATTTACAGTAATTACTGAACTAGAAAATAATAATAATATGATTGTGGTGTTCTACATTTTTGCAAACTTAATGGCAATAATTATCAGTTGTTTTATATAATACAAATTTGAATATCAGTAATCCATTTCTTTTTTAATTTGTTAGACTGAAAAAGAAAACTAGCTCAACTTTTCATCAAAATATATCATTACTACTTATGATATATTATTCCTAAAACTATCAGTTTTATTAGTAAACTTACTTAACTTACATAGTTATCACAATGGTCTGCTATATTAGCTTTACAAAGCATCTTATTTTCTGGTTCAGTTGTATGCGATAAGATTTCTATTATTTCTTGTGATTTTCCTGATATGAATATTACTATTTCTTAAGGATTCAAAAATTATCCTGAGCATAAAGACTGACACACTTCCTCATAAAAATGGAAGTGGCAGTCTTAATATTAGAACCAGTTCTCGATGCTGAAAGTCAATAACAACGTCAAAGTAAAGCACATGCCTTGGAAATCCAGACAGTAAGAGAAACTTGTGCATACTTCCAGAGTGCAAAGAATTTTAACAATTATAATGGAAGTCCAGAACACATAGTCAGTCGTAAATTAGAATAGATAATTTTACGCTGAAATTCCATTGTATTTGGGTATGTGTATGTTATCTAGCAACACAATTTTGATATCTCTTTGCCTCAGTTTTATCAGAAATAAAATAGGTTCAAAAATTTTAATGCTACAGAAAGTAAATGAGCATCTGCATTTTAGAACATTTAGCATATATCCTCCACAATGTAATTTTTAAATATGCTAAGTATTTTTTTCATTTTCCCTGGGCACATGAAAATATTATTTCCCTAAAATTTGTAAGATCGGTGTCCTACCTCTTGGTAATTGATTTCAAAATGGGGAGGCATTAAAAAAAACAGAATTCTGTCATAAATCCTAGAGAGGCTGAAAAAATGTCATTCCCCATTTTAATGAAGTATCCTATTTATGTTCAGTCAGAAAATGTTATCTTGTGTAAACATCTGAAAGGGGAAAACACATCTCCATGGACATGCAGAAGACCCTTGATGCTCAGTTATTTGTTCTGGCACCTGGCCCATTCCCTGGCTCTCAACACTCCAGGACACATTCCCACAACACTATAGTTTCCTTCCTGTCTAAGGTAGAATTGCCATGGGACCTGTGACAGGCTCTCCTCAACCTTGCTGCTGCTCAGACAGAGGCAGTTTCTATTCTCTTGTGGCTTCAGATCAATGGTTTCCTTCAAAAGTGAAACACAATTATAGAGCAGAAGGGCAACACAAATGTCTATTTTGCAGAACCCTCTGCAAGAGAGCTCACCGTAATTTCCACTTCATAAGATATAGTGCTAGCTGCACATAAAGAACACACAAAGCACATCCAGTGCAGGCAGGGTGAGTAAAACTCTGAGCCAATACTTGACTGGTGGTCAAGTGTGACCAAGGCAAAGGACCAGGACTGACTGGGCTACATGGTGAGTTCAGGAGTAGCCCTAACTGCAGAAGAAGACCCTGCCTCGAAAGAAAGAAAGAGAGAAAAGAAAGAAGGAAAGAAAGAAAGAAAGAAAGAAAGAAAGAAAGAAAGAAAGAAAGAAGGAAGGAAGGAAGGAAGGAAGGAAGGAAGGAAGGAAGGAAGATATAAGAGAGAAATCAGAGTTCTACAGATCACTGAAAAGAAATCTGACCTAGATATCTAGTCAGGAGATGGCAGCTTGTAGCTTGTAGAAATTTCTATAGGTTTGTCTCCTAACCGGAAACATACAGTGCTCCCTTACTGATTCTGATGAACAGCAGGTTTCCTCATTTTCTCCCTGTGTTTCTGGATCACTTTTTTTTTCATTAAAAAATCAAGAGAATCACTTTCTCCTCCCGCCAGGAATCTCCACAGGGCTGTCCTCATTCACTTCTCACTAACTGGTTTCTCCTCTCATACAGCTGTTCCCTCTTCCTGGTGGTCTCTGCCCATCAATTTCTTCTTTAGAACACACAGGTGTAAATTAATAGTAAAGTTGTGTGAAATTTCTCAGTGCTTATGAGGGACTCTTGTTTTTCTTCCTGATGAATGTTTCTTGAAATGCTAAGATGTTTGTGTCAAATGTTGTAACAGAAGTTAAGGAATTTTTTAAAAAGCAGGATCCTTTTATATCAGGGGGCTAAAAACAGTTACCGAAAAGCACACCCGCTCTGGCCATCATGGAGAAAGACAACATCAAATCTGGAGAATGGTTTGATTCTGTTTATGCTGGTCTCTAGCCTCCCCCTACAAGTTTTGGTTTGCTTTGCTTTGTTACCTTAGAGGGGACAAAAGGAGGCACTGTCCTGGGAAGGCCTGACCTCAGTAATGAGGGGACCCAGTTCTTTGGCGTTAGCATCTTAGGGAAAATCCTCCCGGCTACAGGCAGGTCATGTCCTCTGTAAGCAGCAGGCAGATGTGTGGGGAGAGAGCTAGGGCAGAAAGTGTCTCTTGCCGCCAGCCTGCTCAGCGGCTCACAAGTCCTGCCCCAGCAGTGTGTCTCTCCGTGCTGCAGAGTACACAGAGGCAGGCAGAGAGCCTGGCGGGCGGTGCGTGGCCACGAGGAAACACCTCCAGTGCGCGCGGGGGTGGGGGGGGGAGAAGGTGGTGGTCTTCCCCGAGAGAGCTATCACTCAATGAATTGCTTCTGGCCGTCAGGTCCTGCCCCTTAACCTTATGATCAGGAGAAGATTCGCACTACCCCTGTGAGTGAGGAACCAGAGGGTTGTGTAAGAACCATCTTGACCCTGTCCCCACAGAGAACACGGACCAACTGAAAGAATTTCCGTGAACACTGACTCCAGTGGACTGCCCTTTGAGAAGAACCGAGAGGTGCTTAGGTGCGCTGCACGGCCTCGCAATTAAAGAACAAGCAGCGAATGTGAAGGGCTCAGGGCAGCGGACGGGCTGCGCTTTGGCCGGGACCTACCAACTTCTGCCTGTCATTAGAGACCCAAGCTGGGCCGCGTCTCCCCTGTGGATGGGTCAGGGGGTAACAATTCACATGTGAAGTAGATTTTGTCTCTTATCTTTCTTTGCTTCTCCACGAGCTATGAGGGAACAAGTGTAGACGCATGACTACCCGCATTTTTTAAAATAAACCTGGCTTTGTGATTGTTTACCATTTTTCAGATACTATGATTTCTTCTAGTCTTTGGTGTTTACTTTTTAAGTATAGTTTTCATGATATTTATATTGTACACAAAATTCTGTGAATTAGCTCCCTACTGCTACCTTGCCCTGGAAATCTCTATAGCCCTATCTCGCTTCTTATTGTGGATTATTAATTTGTTACATAGCTTACAGAATTGGGAAAGTGAAAGGCAAGGATGCAGAGACCAGGACTTGTGGGTACAGGTCGGGGTGGAGCACTGACCCGTCTGCCTCCCCCCAGCCCACCCAGGGCCAGCCTCGCTGCCCCCATGCCCTGCCTCTCACCTCTTACACACATCTAGTCCACTGAGAAGACTGGGTTAACTGTTTTCAAATACTTTAGAGCACGGGTGTTACTCATGAAGTAAAATTTCCTATTATTATTTTCAGAAACATCCCCATTTCCTAGATTCAGCATCCTTGGGATGATCTACTTCTCCTCTCTCCCATTCTGGCCCTGTGCACGACTGGACTTCCTCCTTCTCTCCTCAGTGCTGACTGCTTTAGGGCTAAAGGAAGAAACAGTGGGAGGCTAGCCCTGCAGAGCTGAGGCCAGGTCGCTGGCACAGGTCTGCTCTTGGGTCCTTCTGCAGAAGCCACCATTGCCTACTTTCCCCCTTCAGCCCTGGCCTTCCTTGTCCACTTGGCCGTAGCCTGTAGCCCCCAGTTCTTGCTAGCACTTTGCCACTAGTCAGGGGAAGAGCCTCCCCCTTTCTCTCCCTTTCATGATATTTGGGCTTCTTTTATTTTGCTGAGGAACAGCCCTGAAGTTTGCTTTCTAGGAAACTTAAAACGAGAAATAACTTATGTCTTAAAAATTACAGAGAACAGTGGTGCTGACTCTTTTACTTCCTTTAGTTTGGCTTAAGCTCAGAATAAAATAGTAACACGGGATCGGCAAAGCTCATCTTGACTAGCAAAACATAATGTAGAAAAGAAGTGACAGAAAGTCCTTGTTTCCACTTAAGTATAAAAGAAAAATCATGAATGGGAAAGGGCAAGAAAGTTATTACTCTGACATACTAGCCTCGGGCTCACTGCTCTGCATTGTCACTGATTGATACAGCAACAAACAGAGCCCAGCAGACTGCGGGAACAGCGGAAGGTCTCTGGTGTCTGTAAAAGTAGCTTCTAATGAGAGACCTTGTCATCTGTAAATCCCAGGTCAGGAACTTCAAGGACAACAAGGATTCAATAGTTTAAATACGGCAATGGGGCAATAAAATCTTCACTTAATAAATAAATTTTATTTGGCTCTAGAAGTAAAAGGACTGTTCACTGGATGAGACTTCCATGTCCCCTTGCTATCAGCTTCCATGATCTGTTGATATTTTAATACCTAGTGACATACATCAGGAGAGGAGGAAGTCACCAGTGAGAGCCAGAGTCCTTCAAAGGAACATTTTGGGGGCAAGGACAAAGATCAAGCTGGTTTATTGTTTTGGCACCAAACAATCCAAGTCCTTTTATGGTAAAGAAGTGCTAGAGTCATCATGATGTGGTGAGACTCTTCTCAGAGTGGGAGTGCGGACAGATTGAGGACACTGTCACTACAGGAGAGAATGGCCTTGGGGCAATAACCATCTTCAAGTGAAATGATGTTGGGAAATGCCCTTATCTTGAAATAAAATCTCCACTTTTGTAAACACCTGAAAAGACCCAGGATTCCTCCTAGTACTAGTGGTGCCAGCTGAGGATCTTTAGGAACCTCAGGAAGAATGTAGGAGACAGAAATCATTTTTCATTTGATTGAGAAATATCCATTTGTATTGATACATGAGAAATTTACTGCCACTTATTAGAAAATAACTGCACAAAACTGGGATTCTGCAGCCTTCTGGTAGAATCTTGGAAACACAACAATGTAAGCGTCCCACGTTCCACCCCAGAGTGCCCAATGCAGTCACCAGCAGCCGAGGTGTGGACCTCTGGTGCACGGTAAGAGGGCAGCACTCACCCACTGGCCAGCCTGGCTCCTGGCCCGCGTTCCCCCTTTGCCCAGCTAAGCCTGCTAGGCCCTCCTCCCAGCCTTCCCTCCCGCCACATCCTGTCCTGCACCCTGGCTCCTCCTCCTGTGCTGATTTCTGGGTTGAAGGTTTCTGCACAAGTGGAAAGCCACCGAAGGAAAGCAGTTAAACAGGAGCTCTAGGCTGCTTGAGATTGCTCTAACAGGTTTGTATTTGTGTGCACCCTGAGGCGTACTGTGAGGTCCTGAAAAATGCCCCTGGTACAGTGACGTAATAAAAGCTCAAAGTAGAAATGTTAAGTTCCAGTTTTATTCCACTATGGTCTGAGAGTATACAAGAACTTATTTCTATTTTTTGTATTTATTTAAGCTTTTGTATTTATTTAAGCTAAAATAGAACATGGTCTATTTTAGAAAAAGTTCCGTGTGCTGCTGAGAAGAATGTGTATTCAGTTGATGTTGAGTGGAAAATTCTGTAAACATCTATTACGTCCAAGTTTTCTATAGTGTTGTTCAGCTGTTGTATATCTCTGTAGATTTTCTCTCTGCTTGATCTATCTATCTGTGATACTAGAGTATTAAATTCCCCTACTGTAATTATATTGGGTCCTACATGTCCTTTTAGATATAATAATTTTTGGTTTACATAATTGGGTGCTCTAGATTTGGGAGCATATATATTGATAATTGTGATTTCTTCCTATTCTATTGTTCCTTTAGCCAGCATATACTGGAGAAAAACTGAAATTGTTTCCTCTCAAATCAGGAACATGACAACATCACCCTTCTTATTCAACATAGTACTTGAAACATCTGCCATAACAATCAGACAAGAAAGTAAAATAAAGGGAATCTGCATTGGAGAGGAGGAAGTCAAACTATCCTTATTTGCAGATGATATGATTATCTACATGGAGGACCCCAAAAATTCCACTATGAAACTCTTGGAAATAATAAACAAATTCAGCCAAATACCAGGCTACAAAATCAATACTAAAAAGTCAGTAGTTTTTCTCTACACCAACAATGAACTGACTGCAAAAGAGCTCAGAAAAACAATACCATTCTCAATAGCTCAGCAAAAAATTAAATACCTAGGAGTATACCTAATCAAGGAAGTGAAGGACCTATATAAAGAAAACTACATTACATTGAAGAAAGAAGTCGCAGGTGATACCAGAAAATAGAAAGACATCCCCTGTTCTTGGATAGGCAGAATAAATATAGCCAAAATGACTATGCTGCTGAAACTGATATATAGATTCAATGCAATTCCTATCAAAATACTAACAATTTTTTTCAAAGAACTTGAAACAATAATCTTTAAATTCATATGGAACCAAGAGAGACCTAGAATAGCCAAAACAATCTTGAGTAACAAGACAAAGGCAGGAGGCATTACAATACCAAACATTAGGCTGCACTATAAAGCAATAGTTGTAAAAACAGCTTGGTACTGGCACAAAAACAGACAGACCAGTGGAACAGAATTGAGGATGCAGAGACAAACTCAAATAACCTCAACTACCTGATCTTTGATAAAGGAGCCAAAAGCATACACTGGAAAAAGGACAGCCTCTTCAATAAATGGTGCTGGGAAAACTGGTCATCCACATGCAGAAGAATGAATCTAGTCACATACCTGTCGCCATGCACCAAAATCAAATCAAAATGGATAGAAGATTTAGATATTAAAAGTAAACACTGAGCCTTCTAGAAGACAAATTAGACAAATATCTAAATGGCATAAGTGTAGGCAAAGACTTTCTTAATAAGACACCAAAAGCAAAAGAAATTGTCCCCATTATCAATAAATGGGATCATGTCAAATTAAAAAGCTTCTGTACATCAAAGAAAATTATCAACACTGTAAAAAGAGAACTGACAAAATGGGAGAAAATATTCTCCAACACCTCAAATAGAAGGCTCATAACCAGAATATACAGGGAACTGAAGAAATATAAGCCTCCCAAAATCAACGACCCTATTGGAAATCAGGCAAAAGAAATGAAGAGGTAGTTCACTGATGAAGAAGTACAAAGGGCCAATAAATACATGAAAAGATGTAAACATCCTTAGCCATAAGAGAAATGCAAATCAAAATATCACTAAGATACCATCTAACATCAGAGAGATTGGCCTATATCAAGAATGCAAACAGCAGTCAGTGCTGGTGAGGCTGTGGGGAAAAAGGAACCCTTCTGCAATGCTGGTGGTAATGTAAACTGGTACAACCACTATGGAAAACAGTATGGAAGTTTCTCAAAAAACTGTAAATAAATATCCCCTTTGATCCAGTGATACCTCTTCGGGGAACATTTCCAAAAGAATTAAAAACAACACATAACAGAGATACATGCACACCCATGTTCATAGCAGCACAACTAATAATAGCTAAAATGTGGAAGACACCAAAATACCCATCCACAGACCAGTGGATACACAAATTGTGGTATTTATACACAATGGAACACTATGCACATATAAAGACAGATAGGTTCTTAGACAAAATTCTTCGCTGATTTTTCTTTTAGCATTTGAAATATGTTGTCCTGCTACCTTCCGGCTTTCTTTTCTATTTTTATTTTTTTTAGACAGTCTTGCTCCGTAATCTGGTCCTGCTCCTGTAGCCTCCATGTTGGCTGTGAGAAGTGGGCTGTTAATCTTGTTAAGGACACCTTGGAAAAACAGTCAATTCTTTTCTCTTTTCAAGTTTTTCTTTTTCTCTTTGTCTTTCCACAGTTTGATTCTCCCGTGTCTCCAATAAATTTGACTTGTTTGAATTTGGGAGGTTTTCGTTATTTGTTCAGCTTGCTTCTCCCTTCTCCCCTCTACATCACAGAGTCCTGCTAGGCTCAACAGTGTCCCAAATGCTTCCGAGAGGCTGTTCATGTTTCCTCATTCACTTTTTTCCTGAAATCCAGCCTAATAATTTTAATTGAATTTAATTAATTAATCTTTTTGTTCTAATCTGCTCTTGGACCTCTGAAGTAATTTTTCAATTAGTATACTATATAACTTTATAATTGCTATTTGATTCCTATTTGTTATTTCTTTTTATTAGTGTTCATGTGTAGTCAGGCATCACTTTCAAATGGTCTTTTCAGTTACATAGAACCATTTTCTTTTAGGTCTTTGAACATATTTCAGAGAACTGATTTTAATTTCTTTGTCTAGTATACTGAAAAACTGGGGCTATTTAGAAACAGGTTTCATTCATTTTTTGTTTTCTAGGACGGGTCATATTTCTTGTTTTTTACACATCTCATAATTTTCTTCTCTGAACTGGATATTTAAATAATATAACATGGCTACTCTGGAAATCAGCCTCCTAGACTCCCATAGAATTTATCATGGCTTTTATTGTTTGTTCAACCGGTGGTGTTTTTGAGCTAACTTTATAAGGACTCTACTCTTTGTCATGCATAACCCTTCAAATCTTTAATCAGCTAGCATAGCGGTCAACTACTGGGTGACCAGAAAATTTCCTGAGGACTGGAACCAATATTCATCATTTTTGGCCAAGGAATTTCATGTGTCTGTTACAGCGTGGCCTCCAGGTTCAGAGAGGCTGCTTACAACCAACCTCACCCTTCACTTCCTGCTGTGATGAAAGTAAAGGTCAGTGGAAGGTGAGATATTAGGGCCTTCTCAGCTATTTCCTGAGCACGTGTACAACCTTAAATATGCACAATCTCTTTCTAGGTTCCCAGAATTATGCCAGAGTTTTTCAGTCCCTATGGACAGCTTGTTCCTTTTGAGCTTTTAAATTGGTCATTGCTTGGGACAACTGTTACAAATCATTCTGGGAGCCACTGCATTTAAACAACAGCCAGTAATTCTTTTTCTCTTTTTCTTTCTCTTTCTTTCTTCTTTCTTTCTTTCTTTCTTTCTTTCTTTCTTTCTTTCTTTCTTTTCTCTTTCTTTCTTTCTTTCTTTCTTTTCTTTTTCTTTCTTTCTTTCTTTCTTTTTTCTTTCTTTCTTTCCTTCCTTCTTTATTTCCTCCTCCTCCTCCTCTTCCTCCTCCTCCTCCTCCTCCTTCTTCTTGGCAGTACTGTGAATATTTTTCTAGAAATTTTCTTGCAGCCAGGTCTTTGGCATTGGGTGATCTCTGAAAGAAGTCAAATCTTTCCTCTCGTGTCTCAGATAAGGACAATCTTTAGGAAAGAGGTTTTGAAGTGCTCCAGCCCCATTTGCCTCTCTCTGGAACCAAGAATGTGGGATTTAATCTTTGAAAGTTACTGCTGAATCTGAGACCATGTGGTAGACCTCGTGCAAGTAAAATTGCTGCAGGTCTTGCTGCACTCACTAAGTTTCAGCTGCTTTTCTGAAGTATATTCTCCTGAAAAGCAAACTTTGGTTAATTTGTAATTTCCTGAAAAATCCGCTCTCAAAAATTTTTGCACTTAATCTCAACTTTTATTGATGGGAAATTTTTCAGAGACTACTCTGCTGTTGTTCCTGATAGCACCCCGACCCACTTTTCTAACAAGTGTCTGAAGAGACTGACCATCACAGACAAATCTAGGCCCTTGTGGACTGTGAATTTGGACGTGATGTCAGGATCTGACAATTCTGAGGATCAGGTTTTAGTCTCATAAAAAAAAATCCTCAAACATAGCAATGTTGTCCTGATTAGTTTTCTATCTTATTGAAATATTTTCTCTTTTTGGATTATTTACTGAAAAAAAAGTACAATTGCCTTAGTAATAAAAAAAGTTGAATACAGAGATCTAAAACACAAATTTCCCATTCCTAGGATCCACATTTTGGGTTAGTTCTTTGCATTTCATTTTCCATTCTTGATTCAAAATGCCCTTTCTTTTATTTCAACTTCTTGTGTTCTTCCCAGCTGGAGGTTGTGGAATGATCAACACATTGCCTCAAAGACATTATTTTAGCTATTCCCAGTAGATGGCAATAGAACATCAGCTTACACATCTGGTTAAGGACAGACACAACACTGGTCAAGGGAAGATTCCCAAACTGAAAGTCTGGAGAACAGGAAGAATGTCACCTAAAATCCTTACTTTCCCATTATTTTAGGTTAATCCAGTTCACCATTAGATCCGGATCACCAAAGACAGCCAGTATAGGCTTACTTACAAAAGAGTTGAAATGTAAGGCAAGCTGAGGTAATTCCTGTACCTTAAACTACACTGAGACCTAATAGGATTCAGATGCCTTCTTAGATAAAAGTTGAGATGAAGAAAACCTATGGGAATATTCACTGTCCTGCCTAAGTAAAGTGTTCAATTGTTACCTTAGTTGTAAGTGTACCTTTCTACAGCTTCAAATCTCTAAGTCTTGAAAAATAAGTCAGAAGCCATAATGTTTATGACAACCGCATTATCACAATCCAGAAAGGCTTTAAGTTCCATGAGAACAATGCTTAGAGCCAGTTTATAAGAAATATTACATTGTTAGCTTTATAATATTATACATCCTTTTTAAATGAAAATTGTTTAGTTAAAGTTAATCACCATTCATTCCATAGACCATTTGACTCCTGAAAATTCCAGTGATTACATGGGGGACAACACACCCATACTACACCCAAATTATGTTCCCAAGAGCACTTAAATTTTATAAAATCAGAAGTGAATTGTTACTCTCCAACTTCTTGGACCTTCTCATCTATGTAAATATGAAGGTAAATTTACAGGCACATCTGCTCATACCCTGTTGTGTACACATACTTACTGTATCAACTAAAAAGCTCTGGTCCTAGGAGCAATTACTTAAAACAAGTGAAAGATTTTTAAAGTATCATGAAATTTTTAATTCAAAAATTAAAAGAAAAATTAAATTTCCTTAAAAATATTAATTTTAAGAACAGTTGGACAGGGGCTGAAGGAATAGCTCTTGCCTAGCAAGCACTAAGTACCTGAGCTCAACTCCTCAGCACCACAAAAACTGGGTGTGGTGGTGCATGCCTGTAATTCCAGTACTCAGAAGGCTCAGGCAGGAGGATTGCTGTGAGTTTAAGGCCACTCTGGGCTACATAGTGAGTTTAGAACCAGCCCAAACTACAGGATGAGACCCTGTCTCAATAAATAAATAAATAAATAAATAAATAAATAAATAAATAAGAGAATTAGAGTTGACATGCCAAAAACACATAGATGCAAATTTAAAAAGTAAAGCATATATCTACACAATTCAACAACAAGCAAAACATGGTTAAGATAATAAACATAAACTGCATAAGTTTCCTTATTAAAAGAAAAATTCTCAATAGGTTTAAAACACAAATTCATTATTATTCTCCCAGGCAGGAAAACCTGAATCTTAAAAAAAAATACTAAAGCAGTGAAAGAAAATAAAAGGGCAAATACAGAGGAAAATAACATAAAAGGAAGTAAGCTGGAAATACTAATATCAATGACATACAAATAAAGATTAATGCCAATACTGATATCTGTGAGAATAAAATGAAACATGTCACATTTAAGAAAAAGTGTCAATATAAATAAGAAGCAAATACAGACCATAATTAAATTATAAAAAGCATATAGCTGAAATTCAGATAATAGGCATTAGGCAAAAATGTCATCAACATGTAGAAATGATAGTTTTAAATTTTTAAGGCAACGTCAATAGTCTCAAAATAACAAAATAATAAAGACCAGAAATACATAATGTGACTAAAAGGGGAAGTCTCTCGGTGAACAAAGGTTCAACATGAAGCAATGGGAGGGTATGCAGTCAGAAGTCAGGGAGAAGAACATCAAATGAGAACTTTAGTACTGGAAATGAAAGCACTATTCACAAACTTCACAGAGGCAACCAAAGTTGTTTACTAAGTAAATTCCTAGAGCTTTATCAAATATCTCAATTCAAAATAAAGTAGCTTCACTGTTTAAAGTCAATGCAAAAATATTCTGGGTAACATCAACAAAAAATAAAAGTTAATGTTTATTGAGTGTCTGATCTGTGTCAGAAACTGTGATAAGTACTTTACAGAAAGTATTTTGTCTTCTCAGCTGTGCTAGCATGCAGGTAAACAGTACCTTATTCTCTAGCATCTACCAGCAAATATCATTTATTGAGCATCTGCTCTCTATAAAACAGGCCACAGGAGAAATACTTTTCTTTCACAGAAAATACAAAGTAGCAGAGTTCTAATTTAAATCCAACTTCTCTTTCCTCAATTCCACATGCTTTTTAATGTGATAGGGATTTTTAAAAAATACATTAATAGACTATTTCATCATGAAAAAAAGTGTAACTTAGAAGTAAATGGATAACTTGGTACCTGAACACATTCATACATTCATCATGTAGCATATTAGCATTTGATAGGCGGGAGTTTTATAAGGATTATTTGTCATGTGGAGTTTAAACCTATAACTGTTGAGTTCTCTTATGTAAAACCCTAGCCAACAGCCTTAAATGTTGAATGAAGTCTCTTTTACCAGTGTAAGATATTATATTACATATTCATTGGTCTTTAGAAAATGTTGACCCACTAATTTACACAGATCTTACAAATGTGCATGTATTTCCATCTAGATTGTATTACAATAATTTGTCAATATAACATCTATTTTCATCACCAAAGTATTTAAATGTTGGGAAAGCTATCAATCATGGTTGTACATACAAACTTCTCCAAAATTCCAATTTCATATTGAAATCTCATGTGCTCATCATTGACAATACATGCTGATGGTTGTTTTCCTTGAAGTGAAAGTATTCCCTTATGATTTTTAGGAAAAGCATCCGCCATAGGCGTAAGTCTGAATAACCATTGTTTTTCTGTCATTCTTTCAAGTACAAATCTTACTTAGTGAGGAGTCGTTGCCTTAGATCACGACTCAGTCTCAGGGATGCTTGACGAGGAATCGTCCTGCTGTGCTATGGACTGCAATAGCAATCGCACAGAGGATGAAAAGACGCGCACAAAAACTATTAAAAGTGTATGCTCAAGACAACATTTGAAACAGTAGAAACTTTCCTTATTTCACAATGGAATTATTTGTAAAACTGGTATTTTGTTTAGACTGAAGTACATTACAATTAAAGAGTTTCATTACAGTGGAAGAAAATGATATTTATTGACACATGTTGGTGCCACGGCCCTGGACACCAGCTCTTCTACCCACCATGCTTTTGCACAATCAGTGCAAACTGTTAACATGCCAAAGCAAAAAGTGAATGACGTCTTGATATTGTTCTGAAAATCCTGCTGACACCATGGGACCTTTTAAGGTATCCTGGGAACTCCCAGATGCCATTCACCACACTTTGAGAAACTGCAAGTTTAGCAAATTTCCCTTAGCTTTCTCCGATCAAATCACTCTTCAGCTTGAAATAACTACAGGCACTTTCCGTGCATCTAAAATCCAGCAGCCTGGGCGTGTTTACCATTGTGCCGCCGTCGTCGTTTCCATAGCCCCTTGGCGCACTATGCCCTCCGTCCCACGGACAGTCCACCTGCTCTGCCCTCCCCCACTGTGGTAGGTGTGCCCAGCCTTGACATTCCACACGGTCACTCTATACAGTTTCTCTCACCCTTGAAAATGTTGCCTCCTATTGCCACGTGATGTTTAAACTCCTACTCATCCTTTACAGTCTCGTGCTTCTTACCTATTCCCTGCTATAGCACATTTTACTTCTCTTAAACAGCCAAGTTGCTGAATGTAAATGCCTGATGACATTGTCACCACTTCTCCTAATATTATTCTTTGCTTTGATGTAAATTCCACGGGGGCTGAGAGGTGAGAATTATGTATCTCCTGACTGTTCTTCCAGACAATGAATTAACAAGTGGACATGATGGGGAAGGTTTAAGCGGCAGCTTTCTCTAAAGTGAGGAACTCTTCTTTTTTCTTGGAAGAAAAAAGTGTTAAAATATAATTAATGAATGAAAAAGTAGATAACTAATGAAGAAAATCTCGATGTGGATTGTATGTACTACATAAACTATAATGTAAACTATCTAAACAATATGATGCATAAAGGTAAACAGCATAAAAATAAACTATGAAAATTCTAAAATAAATATTTTCTCAGCTAAAGTTAAGCTTCAAGCTACATTTCTTCTGAGTCTGAAAATACAGGGTGTCCCAAAACTTGCCAAACATAGGAAAATACTAAAAATATACTAAAAATTTGCTAAAAATAATATAACATTTTATTTTCTCCAGATTAATTTGTCATCATATTTGAAGTAAAACTAATGCTAAGAGAAAAACTGTGCAAGCACTAAATTCAATTCACAGGGTGTCCCAAAAGTTGCCATACATAGGAAAAATAAACTTTTGGGACACCCTGTACAATAGTTAGACATAGATATGCTTACTGTTGCTGACATACATATATTAAATATGATTCAAGGTATTTTGCAACTGAAGCCCCCCCCCCCCAAAAAAAAAAGTAGCAGTTTTGGAAATGGACACTAAGAGTCTGATCTAGGACCTTATTTCCTAGGTATCTGGTTTATTCTTACCTCCTGAGTTTTCTTCAGAGCTTGTCCTTGAAGAGGAAGCACTTCCTGATTTCCTCACTGACAACCTCCTAGGCACAGTCCCTAAAACTTATCTTTCAGATAAGGAAGAACTAGCTACAAGTAGCTCTTTGGGGCCCTCAGATTCCAGGAGAGATCCTCCTCTCCCACCTCCTAGCCAATTGGGTCCCTGCTTCTTCTTGTTACTGCTAACGCCCAGTGCAAAACTCATCCAAGGTGCTTTACATAAAGCTGCAGAGAAGCCTTTCCACTAAAGCGCTTGAGGAGCTCCTTGAACTTCTTGTGTAGAACACGGGGGATTGGGGGGTGTCTGAAAAATTTTACCATGTGGTTGCTGCTGGGACTGCTATCCTCTGGACAGCAAAGAAGAGAGGCTGTCCTCATTTGGCATGGAGGCATGAGTACCTTCTGTTTTATCAAGTAAAGGCTCTAAAACATGTCAGAGGTAAGGGGGCTTCGGAGGGCAAAGAAGGCCATGACCAGTGCCATCAGGGAAGAAACAGAAATGACACTGGTACCCAAGAAGAGCTATTCTGGTTGAGATAAATTGTTACAAGCTTTGCCCCAGCTTCTCTGAGGACCTTCTGCTTGTGTGATTAGCAACTGAGCACAAGATTTCATTTTCTGAATTCCCCCCATCTTTCTGTCTCACCATTTTGGCTTTGTATTTGGCTCCAGACCCTGAGAGATCATGATTGCATTCAATATTTGCATTGATATTATTTATAAAATCAGAAGCCCCTGTTCAATGGGATGCTTACTATCTTAGCAAAGACTGTGAACTACAGAGAGAGCTGCCTGGATCTTTCTTCCTGAAGTTTAGGAAAAAAAAAAAAACTGTTAACAAAGCATCATTAAGTGTTTTTTTTTTTAAATCTTCTGTATACTTTCCAGATTTTCTTTTTAAAAATGTTGGTGTACTAGATCACATGTGTAAGGCACACTACCTAAATGCATAGATCTTACCTTGTTCCCTGCTGTATCCTCAAACATCAGGTACTTGGTAGTAGTGTTAAAATAAACAGCCATCTTGGATGAGCTTTTTTAAAGTAGGGACATTTTACCTGATCCAAGGTGGTATTATGACATAAATGAGGCATAGAACTCAATATAAGAATAGGAGTTGTTAGTCTTTTTGGTGGAAGTCGTTCATCCTTTATTTCAATGGATAGCAGAAGTGTCACTGCCTCGGTGGATAATTAAATTGATAATGAAGCCATTCAAAGGATACCAGGCATGGATGTAAGTGCATGCAATGTGGTGCTATTTAAAGGGAATCTATCATCAAATTCTCAGAATATAGAGAAATTCCTTTAAGGCAGTTCTTCAGAATCACCATCTCCCCTGATGGCCTTCCGAGTCTCTGTCCTGCTGGCACTGGGAATGCTGTGGCCTAGTCCCACCTGTCCTATGGGCTGTGAGCTGACTCCAAGCCATGGCAACCGGGAAACTTTCGCACTTCTGAGTCGAATGGAGAGAGTTCCAATACTGTTGTGTCTGAGGGCCAGGGCTGACTTTTGGCTTCCCAAGGTGCTTGTGGATGGAAAGCATCTGGGGATGGCACAAGTGGCAATTTTCCTGCATGAAATGCACCAACAGGTCTTTACCCTCTTCAGCACCAGCAGCTCTCTGGCAGCTTGGGACGAGACGCTCCTGGATGAATTGCTCATTAAACTCCATCAGCAGCTGGAAGATCTGGAGAGCTGCTTGAGAAAGGAGAGGAAGGCAAGGCAGCCACCTTTGAGAAGTAAGAACTCCAGACTGGCTGTGAAGAAGTACTTTAAGGAAATCAGCCTGTACCTGAAGGAGAAGGACTATAGTCACTGCGCCTGGGAGGTGGTCAGGGTGGAAATCAGAAGACTTTGGCTGCTCTTCATGAATAGGCTCTCAGGAAAACTCCAAAGGTATAGATGATCTTGATTCTCCAGTTTAAAGGAATAACTACATTGACTCACAGTGCAACCACCATCTCTATTTTAATGTTGAATGAAAAATAAGTAATAGTAAATGTGAGGACATGTTGTCAATTACAACATGATTTTTGAGCAGAGAAATGCATAATTTATCCCAGATAACTGAGAATGGTTTGCAGTATTCATTTAAATTACAAGAAATGTTTACACTAATTAGAATTTTAATTTTTAAATATTTATTAAGCTGCTCTCTTGTATTTCTTATTAAAACTACTATTCACTTTTTTTACTTTCCCATTTTATTGATATGTATAAACACAAGATTTAAGGTTTACAATGAAGTTGAGCATTTTTTGTACATAAGTATCTTGTCAAGGTGACAAGGACTTTCCCACTTTCCTTTTGTCCCTCCCCCTACCTCCTCCTCCCTCCCTCTCCACCCTACCCCCCTGGTTCACTTTGTTTTTCATTTTAAGTTCCATAAGATAGCTGTGATCTGGGTCTCTCATATCAGAGAGACCATTTGATATTTCACCTTCTGCTTCTGACTCACTTCACTAAGCATGATGTTCTCAAGTTTCTTCCATTTGCCTGTAAAAGCCTCCATGCTATTGGACTTTACCGATGCACAGTATTCCATTGTGTATAAATACCACAGTTTGTGTATCCATTTGTCTGTTGATAGGTGTTTTGGTGTCTTCCATATTTTAGCTATTGTTAGCTCTGCTGCTATGAACATGGGTATACATGTATCTCTGTTATATGTTGTTTTGACCTTTTTTGGAAATAATCCCAGAAGGGGTGTTGCTGGATCGAAGGGGATATTTATTTCTAGTCTTTTGAGAAATCTCCATACTGCTTTCCAGAGTGGTTGTACGAATTTACATTCCCACCAGACGTGCAGGAGGGTTCCTTTCTCCCCACAGCCTCACCAGCACTGATTAGTATTTGACTTGTTGATACAGGCCGTTCTCTGTGGAGTGAGATGTTATCTTAGCATTGTTTTGATTTGCATTTCTCTTATGGCTAGAGATGTTGAACATCTTTTCATGTATCTATTGGTCATTTGAAATTCTTCATGCACGAACTGCCTCTTCATTTCATTTGGCCACTTTTCAACAGGAGCCTTTATTTTGGTAGGCTTACTTTTCTTCAGCTCCCTGTATATTCTAGTTATGAGCTTCCTATCTGAGATGTTGGTGGCAAATATTTTTTCACAGTCTGTTGGTTCTCTTTTTACAGTGTTGATAGGAAAACTACTATTCACTTTTAAATTGAGTGAAAATAAAAGCAAAATTTCAAAACTAATGTTCTTGTTTGCACATACCTAAAAAAAATCTACCCTAAAGCCTGATTCCACAAAATGCATCTGAGCAACATACCTAAATGTAGAAGGAATGGGGATAGCCCAGCACAGGCCACAGAAGGACTTACATTTTGAAGACAGAAAATCATGATCAGCACAAGACATAGCTTAAAGCTACAAAGACATAATTTGTAGGAAAAAAAAATCCCAGGGCATGGACCCAGTCACTTGGTTGGTACAGGTGGATATGCTTCCAGGTTTAGTGAACACTGAAGCAAGTCAGCATTGATCTATGGGTCCTGGATGATCCTAATCGTGAGTGAGTAATCTGGTATTGGTTTATAAATGAGTCACAGACCTCAATAGAATGATAATCAACTAGAAGCTTGTTATCATTCTTTAGGGGAAGATGTTCATTCAATGAGGTCTCATATCTCCACCTTAAACTGATGATTAAACCATCCAAAAGATCCTAACACCTGGTAGGAAATGACCCCTAAGAGCTTTATGTGTTTGGAAGGTGACTGAATCATGGCGGTTAATTTTATCAGTAGGTTGACCCACTGATGGTGTCATGTGCTGATAAGAGATGGGGCTTCCTTGGAAATGACTTGGAAGAAACAAATCACTGAGGAATGACCTGGAAGGGTCTACTGCCTTGCCAGCTTGGTCTTCTCAATCACTCACTGTTTTCTGGCTGTCATAGGAAGAACAGGCTTTTTGGGGGGTAGGTCCTCAGTTCTTCTACCATGCCCTTTCACATTGCCAGCCACACACAAATGGACTGAGATCTTCTGAAACAACGAGCTAAAATAAAGTTTTCATCCCTTGTGTTGTAGGGGTTGGGTACTGTGTCCTAGCAACAAGAAAGTAAGTATAAGACAATGTGGATTGTGTGTGTGTGTGTGTGTGTGTGTGTGTGTGTGTGTGTGTGTGTGTGTGTTTATTTAAGTCTTCATGCATACTTGGCTCTGGTGTCTCATTTCCCACTTCTGTTTCTTAAATATTTCAAGCAAAAACTGAAAAAGAAGTCCTATAATCAAAACAATTGTACTAAGAACTTACTTTAGAATGCTCATTTATGTTTCAGGATTATTTAATATTCACTTTTATTTAATTCCCAAAGCTTACCTGTGTAATCAGTGGCAATATTTTTATCTAATAGTAAGTTAATATATTCAACTACTCTGATTTATGTAACAGATACTGAAATCCTACTATATGTACGCATTAGGTCTCCTACAACATGCTAAAGTGCAAATCTGAGTAAGATTTTACTTTGTCTGAGCTTACATGTATCTTCTAGAAAGCAGCCTAAGGAAGAATAAGGTTAAAAAGTCATGTGTTCCTAGAAAGTCAATAGAACAAGGACATGATAACACTTCTCAGCCTCGGACTCATAGAGATTCAATCAGAAAAGTATTCTGATTAGTACTCAAAAAAATTTTGTACACAAACCCAGATTAGATGAGAGAAGATATCAGAAAGCAAAATACCATTCACAGATCTTCTTGAGGATATCCCAATAAGCCCAGGGACAGGGTTCATAATTGTTAGTTTGTATACCTGAACATGATTACTCTGTACGGCTAATGACACAACTCATCTGTATCAGAAGACAAAGATAAAACTATCTCTATTTGCACATTATAATCTTAAATATAAGAAATGACACACACATACACTCAGACATATATACATCTACAACTATTAAAGCTAAAGAAAGAATTCATGAAAATGTAAAGATATAAAATCAAACAAAATCAACTGTTCGCTTGTAATAAATAATAAAAAATGAGAAGCATTCCATTTATAGTATCAAAAAACATAAAACACATAGTATTATACGTAGCCAAAGAGATGCAAGATTTATATACTGAAAATTAGAGCATGTTGCTGAAAGGTATTAATGAAGACAAATAAGCAGAAACATGGCTTATCTTCATTGACTAAAATGCTTAATATTGATTAATACCAATATTCCCCCAAATAATTTGAATTTTTCAAATAATTTCAATTCAAATACCCATTAGATAGTCTTGCAGGATGAAAAAGCTCATCCTAAAATTATTATAAAATTGCAAGAGTCTCTGGCTAGCCAAAACAATAATGAAAATTAAGAGCAAATGGGGACAGCTCACTATTCCTGATTTGAAAACACTTGTCACAAGTAAGAGTCAAAACAGTATAGTACTGGCTTAATTGTGTGTGTGTGTGTGTGTGTGTGTGTATACATATATATATATATATATATATATATATATGCACACACATATATATACTTTATATATGATAAATAAAAGTGTATATATTATAATGTACATAAATATATATATGAATGCAATGAACTGCAAATGTTAGCCCATACATTTGCATCATTTGATATTCATTTATTTATTTACTTTTTTTTTTTTTTTTTTTTT